>LR737396.1:3043847-3171767 GCA_902655005.2 Marronus borbonicus
GAAACGATGGTTAGGCTAGAATATTAAGCTTGCGTAGCCACTCGCTGTAACTTTTGAGTCACTGCACATATCAACACGAACTAAACGGCATATTTTGTTGCTAATTTATTGCCAATTTGTTACCTAAAAAGTGGTTTTGTTACTGCAACCGTTTCCTAACGTATCCACTCATTATAACTTTTGACGCACTGGAGATCAACGTGAAGTAATGTGCTACTCCTAGATTGTGCGCTCCAAACTTTGTAGATATCAATCCTTGCATGAGAAGTCTTATTTTCACTTCACCGAATTTGTTAAAACAAATAAGAGGTCGGCGAATTAGTGAAATATGTTGTTGCTTATTCTTTGTTGCAATGATTGATGATTATTTGCTTCAACCGGTGGTGAGTGATAATCGCTACACTGCTATTGTATTGATCTAGCTTATAACGCTACTTGTAACGTTTGATTGATCATAGATATCAAAACAAACTTAATGGCGTTTTGCTGCTTTGCTTCTGGCAGAATGTTGGATCACCGGCACACATATATCAGCAACAAAATAATGCTAAACGCTATGAAAATATGGTTTCCGCCTTTTAATGTTGATAATATCAAATATTTTCCACAATTCTCAAATACTCAATTCAATGATATAGTAATACGAGTCCGCGAACACAGTCAATCAGCACTGTTGGAGTATGCAGGTGAAGACATTTCACCAAAATTATATCGAGTTCAAGAAACTGACTTCAGTACAACAGAATATGAGATATCAAATGTACACAGCCAAGTACCTCTCCTACCCATCACTCTTTTAAGCAAACTTGAGGATCCGTCAACATAGCTTGAAAAAAAATAATAGAATCAACAGAACAAATTTTGATGAGGAAAATTATATTAGAAAAGACGACAGAGGTAATAAATATATTAAGAATATGCCGAATTTGCGCCATTAAACGAACTGACTGTTCGAAAAAGGCAACCAAGGCGACAATTCGATAATGAACGTAAAGACGAACTATCACAAATTCCAAGATATCTATTTAAAATAACAATTAGCGCGATTTAAATCATGAATCAGATGATACAGAAGAGAAAGGCAGAATATACAGTAAACTAATTAAGGTAAAAGATATCATTTGAAATATGTTTCAAACAGTTTAATTTCAACGCACATAAAACAAAAATAAAACCGAGGAATACCGGGCAAGCCAAACATAACATTTCTAAGAATCCCATGCTAATAATAACGCAAACATATGTATATACTTTCGAATTTACCAAATCACAATCTAAACAAAACCACAAGCAAGTTCCACAGAATAAAAATGTTCTTAACCTTCTTGTCGTAAGTATTCATAACTCGATTTCGCAATAAAACTGCTACATTTTACGCAAGTTCATTGCTTACTAGATTTGCTACTTACTACTACTACGACGCCACTACGCAGTTGATGACAATAAGAAAACAGATATAATACGCGCGCTAAACGGGAGATTTCCATGCGCAAGAACCGTTTGCAAGTTACATACTGTGCACTAACTTAATGTAACCTCGTAAAATGTGAAAATATATAAATAATCTGCCATATGCTCACGGAATCGTCTTACAAACAGGCTCGGACGACAAAGTGGAAATTTACGATTTCTCGCGAAGTGGAATGAGGTCTGTTGGTAATTTAGAATCGACCCAGCGTTGGGGAATATAATTTAATAATAAAATGACAAAACGAAGAGCAAAATTCAAAATATTCGACTGAATTTCTTTTCGGTATCTTCATACCAAAATAGTAACGGACTCGAACATAGTCATACGACAATATTTACAGTATAATACCTACTATTATCGATCGAGTGGCTTATTCGCTTTTCAAATATATACGACAGTGTAGAGATAAGTAGTCCGAAATCTAGTCTAGTTAAGCTAACTGCATATACGTACACTGCCGTTCAGAGAAGTTCGGTCGGTTGGTAAAAAACATGCAAAGGTTACAGAAACAAACGAAACTAAAAACAAAATGCAATTTTATTGTATGTACAGGTAAAAAAGACAAAAATAAATAAATAAAAAGTTATTCTGGCCTAATATAACATACTGAATATTATTTTATTTTTTTTCATCGAAAAAACCTCCTTTGCTGTTAATCACCACTCGAACTATTCTAGGCATTCTTTCGATGAGTTTTGTTAAAACGGATCGTGGAATATTAATCTATTCATGTTGCAGAATATTCCGTAAATGTTCTTGTGAAGTTGGGCATATTTCTCGGATCCTCCCGTCCAGTTCATCCCACAACAACTCTATCGGGTTCAAATCTGGGCTTTGTGGGAGCCACGTCATTACTTGCGGGGTGTGATGTTCTTCTTGCTCCTTTAGATAGTTCTTACACACTAACGCAGTGTGTTTTGGGTCGTTGTCATGCATGAATGTAAAGTTACGGCCTATTATACGCAATCCTGATGGCACTGCATGATTCTGGAGTATCGCAAAATAATTTTCCTTCCTCATTACACCCTCCACTCTGCATAAATCTCCCGTCCCAGCAAAGGAGAAACATCCCCACACTAACACAGAACTACGCCATTGCTACACTGTTGGCACAATGCAGTCCGGGATCATTTTTTCGGTTTTAGATCTTCGGACATAAACTTGTTGATTTTGCCCAAAAACCTCAAACTTTGTCCCGTCACTCCAAAGCACGTGTTTCCAATCATCTAACGACCAATCTAGATGAGAACGGGGGCCCACTGTAGCCGGGTAAGGGTTTTCGAATAGCAATGCGTCCATGAAGGTCCGCTTGTTGAAGTCGATGTTTTACCGTACTCGCCGAAACTTGTTCTTCATGGCCGCGATTGACTTCGGCTGCTATTTGTTGCGCTGTTAATTTTCTATTGCGTTTGCTTAATAACACAATTCTCAAATCTTCAGCTTTTATTGTTTTCTTAGATGCTCCAGGACGAACACGATTTTCTATAGTTCCAGTTGTCCGATATCGCTTTATGATGTTATTTACTGTTGAATTTCTCATATTTATTTTTTCAGCAATTTGTCGCCCCGAATATCCTTCTTCAAACAGCGCAATAATGCGTGAACGTTTTTCTACACTGGTAGGCTTGCCACGTGCCATTTTGAAATAAATTTTCTTAAAACTTTCGCGCAAAAGCGACAGATGCACACCAACACACGTTTAACAGTAAAATGAAGCAAATTTATATCTTTACGCCCGTGATAAATAAACAAGAGTGATGCTGCGGTATATTTCCTAAATGTATCGTTCGTTAATAATCCCCAAACGACCCGTTTCAAAAGATCGGCACTTCCGAGAAATTCTTGGAATGATAATAAAAGGGACTTTATTGTGATCGTCGCAATATTTCTACTTTACATAATAATTTATGGCTTTAATCCCTTAGAAAAGAGTGTATGCTTAATATTTTTCTAATTTTATCTATTAATAATTGTAGATAATAATAGATTTTTATTGTATGAGCGAACTTCACTGAACGGCAGTGTACATTGTAAGTATAATGATTCACAAGATCCCCCGTTTAAATCTAACTTCGGTTATGCGATACTCCAGATACAACTGACTCTGTCACGGAATAATATTTGGAAATTAGTATTTACAGTAATTTAGCCGGGTTATTTTTTGTTTCCAATTTTATTCGTCCTTATTATCATTGTTTGTTGTTAGGAGTTAGAAGTAGATTAAATTGTCGTGTCATGTAGCGCTGCAGTTGGTTATTTCGGAGTTTAACGACTAATGTAATATGTGCGTACTGGTTGAATTTTTATACTGGACAAGGTTAACCTTGTAACAGATTATGTCATATCGTACACAACACGGTCTGTGTTCGCGGTTGTTCCAAGTTATTTGTATGCTAATGTAGTAGATACAGATAGGATAAATGTGCGTGCCTGAACATAGTTTTCGTTCAGGTTCTCTCAGTCAAGATCTGTATGTACTCGTAGATTCCCCAATGACGTAATTGGCGCAGTAAAAAGGTAATTTAAACTTCTGAGAATATTTGTAAGTTATTTCCTTTCGTTTTGAACTAATCTATGTATTAACATACGTGTTCCTGTTTTAAAATGAGGTTTGCTTATGTATTCGGTATACCGACGATGCACGGGGATTTTCGTGTGAACAGAGTTGATTTCTTGTCTTCGAGAGAAATATTTTTATGTGAATTTCTGAGAGAAATAATAGCGTATTTCTAAGGTATTCAATAAAGCAAGAGCGGGCGCAGATAATGATCATTCGAGAAAGGTACAAGTTTTTTCAATTTAGTTTAAAATTATAATTTCAAAAAGATTCAAAAAAATAGGATTTTAAGAAAACGAGTTATCTGATTGGCAATATTACAAGTCGTGCGTAGTTTCACAACGTACGAGAAACATATTTGCTACCAAACGTTGTAGCCCTGCTGAGATGTGGAGTCAATTGAATTGTTGGAGCGGGATGGAATTGATATTAAGCTATTGCGTCTGTGTTCTCCTTTTATTATACATTATGTGAGGCACAAAATTAATTAATTATTGCATATGTAATAGTGTGGTTCCCCGTCACTAGAAATAATCATTACTAATTCCGATTCCAAAGACTGATGCGCCACAAGACATGAAGGATCTGCGTCCAATTAGCATACTTCCCATCAAAAATTCCTTGAACGGGTTATTGCTCATTAAAGCTTCAGTCTGGGTTCAGAAAAAAATATATTTGCGAAACAGCTCTTACATGTATTACAAATGATATTTTAAGCAAATTGATCAAAATAAAATTGCAAGCGTTCGACGCCATTAATCATCAATCACTGTACCCAATACCTCATCATATTGGCTTGTCTAACAACGCAGTTAAGTTTTTTGAAAACCTCTTTCCTGGTAGAATGCAGAAATTTAGAGTAGGCGGTGACGAAGCCGACAAAGCCGAACCTATCAAAGCTGGTGTCCCTACCAATGCTCGGCCCTATTCTCTGTTCCATTTACACATCCTTCTTCCCAGCTGTACTAAAAACTTATTTGGAAACTATGATTTGGACTGGATAGCTGCGTATGGTGTAGCGTAGAGCTTTACATGCGTTCTATCTGAACATGAAAGCCGGTCCTATACATTTTCGGCGTCTTCTATATCAACAACAAGGAAAATTAATAAACCTAGAACTTCAGAAAGGAATTCATTAAATTTTGTGGGTGGGATATCTCTTAAGCTTAAATCTATTGAAGGATCAGACATCAACATGGATGTTAAGTAAATCTCCATTCACGGCTAAGCGCGACTGCTTGCGTGTTTATGAAACTCCTCTACCGTGTTTCTTGAGCTTCTCGAAGAGCATTCCGATAGGCAATAGAGCAGATGAGATAACTTCATAACAATGTACTTACAAGTATTTTGTGAACAGTAGTGAACATAGAGTGCCGAGAACAGAGATTTTCATTGTTTCTATTGCGAATATTAAGTCCCAAAATATAATTCCACATTTTCTTATTAATGTTAAAAAAACATCTGATAAAATCAAAAATTTTCGAGATGTATTTCCGTCATTGCCATGCTTCGATTTTGGGTTATCTACAATAAGACCCATATCGCTTTTAAAACGGCCTTTCATTTAGCCAAAACGGTGCTTCACACTTACTTCATGAGATTCATCTCCAAGCTACATTTTCTTAACATCTAAACCATAGCTAGTGTAAAGCAAGTTTCCAAGACGCCTAATCTAGGCATGCGATGTCCATAAAACAAAACCAAGATTGCTTTTCTTGGCTACAAACTCCCTTGACTCGTCATTCGTCTACTTTGGAGTTGTCCCACAAATAAAACATGTTCTACAGACTTTTCCCTCATGGTCATAAGCATTTGGTGTATGACAGAAACCTCGTTTTCGGCAATAAATTATTTACCTCTTCGAAAACTTTATTTGCCTCTTCAACAATAAAGTCTTTAGTCTCTTTAGAAAAGACAAACTTGTTTGTGCGACGATGCATTGTAGAAGGTGGTGA
The DNA here is from genome assembly GCA_902655005.2 of Marronus borbonicus. Lineage (NCBI taxonomy): Eukaryota > Metazoa > Arthropoda > Insecta > Coleoptera > Scarabaeidae > Marronus > Marronus borbonicus. The sequence continues at coordinate 3,049,831 of LR737396.1, forward strand.
GAATTCTACCAAACAATATCCATTTTACCAAATCTGTTTCGCTAGTGACACACTATTAAACGTGAATGGCTTGCTGTTACATTTGGTATCGTATGTCTTAAATCTTTTCTATTATTATGAATCGATGGCCTACGATACTCAAATCTCAAATCTTTTTAGTTTTATTTTACGCATTATTGATAATGTATGAGTTACAGTTCTTTATGTTTCATTAACTACATGCTGTACGAAATCAGTTGAAGCGATTTGGCACGAACTTTGGGAAGCTTTCTACTTGATTTACGTTTTGTAGAATATTTGTTACCACCAGGCCACAAACAGTAGTGACTTCCTGAAGTTAACACTCCAACACTTACAACGATAAACCGTAAACGTACTTACGAATATTGCTTATTTCCTTTTCAACAACAAAAACACTTTCAAGCAATATTCATACAAAAATTGTATAATCGTCCCCATTTCCCTTCCAAAACCCCCAAACACATGTATGCATCCTTTATAATTGTACTGCCATGTACTACACACACGCATAAACATCAAACGGTACAACCAACAGCGATCCAAATAGCCACCACACACGGCTATTGTACGATAAGGTGTTTGGCCGAGTTTATTTTTAAACTCCCACAGCCTTGATAAATTTCGCCGATCGCGCCGCTGACAGAGAAAAACACTACATATGGCAGGGAATGATAAATCGCCGCTGAATACGTTGAACCTCTACTCCGTCCATGGACTATATACACTGTTAACTCGGCCCGTTATCCGTTGGTTGTTTTTGCTAATTTAATGTTTTTTAATTAGATACTTACATAAACGCTTCAATATAAAAAAGATGTACAAATGTACGTATTTGTATACGTCGAATTTCAATGTATTTGATCAATTACTGTATAAAACACCGAATACCGTGATGGTAAAATATTGTCGGACGAAAAAGAGTCACCGCCCAAAGATCGTATGTCCAAAAAATCTGCGATTTAGCTACGAAATCAACTCTAGAATAGTTGAGTGTAGGCTTTCACGACCGTAATCCATAGTAGAAATGTCTTTCGAGTGACGTCGTGTAGTGAAGTAGTAGAACAGAAGAGATCCCTCATCAACACATTGTTAAGAAGAACGGAGAAAATCAGGGACAAATATCACAGTAATAGTGAAGTACAACACGTCAAAAACCCCTGCAGAAGAACGGCTACAGTACAAAAGATATGAGGAAGCCACGAGAGCAGAAAAAAAAACGAAGACCAACAACAACCAGCAGTATACGCATATCTTCCGTACATAGCCGGAGTTACCGACAGGCTAAAAAAGATCCTAGGGGAAAAAAAGGGGTATTAGCCAGGACCAACCACTACTACCCGAGGATAATACGCGAATCCATAGAAATAATGAAGAACACCAACAACTTCTTCAACTTCAAGACATTTCTACTATCAACTCTAGAAGGTTAGAGATGTTAATAGATTGTTAGCAAGAAACTTCGTGTTGCGGGATTGTCTTGCAGAGGGATGGGTACGTAGACCCGCAGCCGTCCCTCTGCAAGACAATCCCCCAGCAACTTCGTGGGCTTGCAACGCCGATATCAAATTGCAAAATTTGCTTTAGCTTGAAATCACTCGGCATGGTGAGGAGTGGAGCAGTGTACTGCTTTCCCATGAGTCTTTTTGCCTCGCCGCTACAAATGGAAAGTCATGGAAAGATACGCTACAGTTTGTATTGGCGAGTGACTTTCATTCGATGGTAGATCGATTATAGATAATGGAATTTCAGCACGAATTGTGGATTTAATCAGAAAATTTGAAAAGTATAGACGGGAATACTGAGAGTTTCCTGGTCCAATTTGATTTTTCTCGTCGACAACATTAGGCAATATTAGCAGACACATGTATAGACCTTGATAATTGATTATAAATTATTTTGCTTCTGCTTTGCTTTCCAATGCCGTTAATCCAGGAGGAGAAGGAAATGCAATAAGCTTCTCACGGTCATATTGCTCCTAATAACAAATAATCGAGCTTCGTTCAAAAAAGTAGACTTATTTATGCTTATTTTATACGTTTTCTGAGGCAGTATTGAGTATTAAATTTAGCCTAGAACGATTTACAATTTGTAAACATAAGCTTTCAAGAGAAATTTCCAAAAATACATTTTTTATGTGACCTCAATTTTTGTCTAAACGTAATAACAGTTGAAAAGACTGAAATGTTATTATCCGATTCTTTCAACAAGCACAGCTTGGAAACCGCGCAACAAAAAGATGCACAATTTGAATATTCTTAGTCAGCGTAACCTGTACATTCACTACATAACAAGAGATCTCATGTAAGTAACCATTTAAAATTACAAATTAAAAAACAACAACCCCTGTTTTGTCATTGTTTTCGTGCAGCGATTTCGGCCAGGATTCTATTCTTCCAAAAACCCAAGACACCTGCGTTGGCCATTCCTAGCCCACTGCCTCTACCTGTCAAAATTGTAGCGAACAGGTATATATATGCCAGGTAGAACATGATGCTACCCACTACAAGCTCCGTAGCACTATCCTCCATACGATTCTAGTCCGCTTCCGAATGTACGATCCGTATCCAGTACTTTAGCTGGACGAATGTAGCCATCCCTACATGGTTAGTAGCGTTGAATGACCGACGATCGACGAATACGTTGGTCGTGTTATTGTTCGACGGGCATTCCACGCATGGTTCGAAAGTGGGGGATATACCACTACGCTGTCTACCGACGAGCTATTATATTCCGACCGTCAGGATCTATTTTGTCGGATTTGAACTCGTTAAATGGAATGTAATAGTGGATGGAACGTGAACAAGAGTAGAACGAGAGAACAGTAACTCAACCCGTTTAATGCATGTTTCGGGTGGGTTTTTAATTCGATGCTAAAATAGAATATGGCGTAATACAATGTACAGAGTGATTTTAAATGATTGAGAAAAAGTTAAATTTCCCGCTTGTTGGTGGTTGGTAGTATTGCCGGTGATTTTTTGAATAACTTGAACAATAATAACGTTCTTGATAAATGTTTCTTTTTTGACGAGGCCTGATTTCATCTTTCGGGATATTTAATCACACAAAGTATGAGAATATGGTCGACAGAATAGAAATAATATTTCATCATTTGCACGGCGCAACCCAAAAAATGTAACCACAAAGTCCACAAAATGTTTGTTAGGTGCAATCAGCAGAACCTAATTACTTATCAATCAGCAAAGCGGTACACAAAAGTACCTGACAAGTCCACAATGAGCAATAAGTACTAATTAGGATATTGTCCAGAAATTAATTCATCCTTATGTTACCTTAGGATAGAATAAACATTACTTGTTGTACCCATCTTTCAGTTATTTTTGATTTGAGGTGTTAAAAATTCTCTCCGAACCAATAACAACATTATCTCTGACCCTGCGTGTACACAAACATCCGCTAATCAAAAATTTATTGCATACTATATTTTCTACATAAGCTAAATTGAAAATCAAATTATTACCTTCCAATTAACTCACTTCCGTTTAAAGGCGATATTTCTCCAATAAACGAGCGGTGCTTCGACCCTGCCGGGTTACATTCATTATCGTCATAGTTACATCAACCCCGGCCTCGACAAGCGAACGTCGACTGGAAGAAGAAGAAGAACAAGGGAGATAGAATAGAAGAAATATGAGCAAAACGGATGCGCCCAAATCGTATCGGTAAAGGAGTTTGTCGCTGCTCGTAACGGAGAACGGAGAAGACTTACGTACGGTTTCTCATGAAGAATCGTACAGTTGTAAACATTCATTTGACTACGATCCGCATTGCGCAAAATAATTATCAATAAAGCGTATCTGTATTTATTTACGAAGGTGTATAGAGATAATTTCCAGGAAATGTTTTTTTTTTTTTTATTGATGTAACATCATTTGGCAGTAAATAAGACAATGTGCATTCAATTTACTGTACTGGCGAGCCAATTAAAGCGAAGATGTTAATCGCAAAAATTGCATTAACAGCAAGAAATTACCATTCGGGACCGAAGAATTTGGGACACATTTCTATTACTTTTGTTATTAGAGCTTTTTTTGTCTAACTTGTTCATCCTTAAAAGCTAAACCACGTAGAAACACTTCACTGACACTGTACGCACGTTTCGATAGCTAAGCTATCATCTTCAGCAGCAATACTGAACTGTAGAGTTCTTTAGAATCCTTACTAACATTTTCCTCCTATCTCATAACATTCCCTTGTTTCTTATTTAGCACGCACGTCTCACAGCTATATATGTTAGATCCAAAAAGAAGTATGCGCGGTATAGTGGTTTCTTTGCTACTTTCAATTATTTGATTCTTTTGTTCAGAACTTGTTAAAATGAAACAACTGTTGGAAATTTTCTCCTTTAACATTAACAATCCCAAGACTAAATTGTTTCCGTACGCAACCAAATGTTCGTAACTGTACCTACATACATACATCTCCGCAGCGCAAAAGAGAGATCTCCGATTCCAGAGTCCTCAGACGACGCTCCCTCTACCGGTGTATCGCGCGTTGCGACGATCTGTCATCTGTCTCTCTTTTTCTTGGCGCTCTCGAAAGCGCGAACCATACGGCCAGCCGCTGCTCGGCTAGTCATGGCGGACTATAGAGCGCGGCCGCCGCTGTCACGGTCACTAACCCGCAGTTGCCACGCCTGAGATGTTAATCGACTAACCTCTAAAATCTATTACGGGATATAATCAAGTTCACAACAAACAACAACGGATGGATCGAAAGGAGTCTTCTTAGGGACCCTCTCACAGACGCTCCGTCCCCGAAAAAAAACGGAATGAATATCATCGCCGTGTCGGGAATGAAAAGAAGGATTATCGTTTATTTCCTTTCGTCTACTTTTTTGTTCTATTAGGACATCTGAGTTAGGTTTTTCAATTTGTTCATATTAGGGAATTGCGTTTATTTCTTTAAGAAAATATTAAATAATAAATGTAGTAACACTTGCATCCGAGAACTAAAGTCACCTCGTTGCATAGAGTAGCCAGGCTAATGATCACTGGTGCGTTAAGCACCGCACCTACACTGGCAATTAAGTTTCTCCTGGATCCTATAACTCTCCACAAACTTTTGGAAAGGGAAGTCGGAATAGTTGTTTACAGATACTAGCATCTTGCGGTACAATTGCCACAGAACATGGCCTGCGTTAGAACATAAATCCTTGACAAGATTCTTGGTGACGAAATTCTGTCTATGTCGTCGGGCATCGTTGGATAATTCCTTCGACGTGTGTTACCGCGACAGGGGTTGTTGGAGTAGCAACTGTGACTCCTGGATTAAGGCTGACATCAGTCTTTACACTGATGGTTTCAGAATGTACACGGGAGTCGGTGCAGGAATGTACCATTGGCATCTTTTAATATTGCCATGTTACCCATTGGTCCAAACAAGGAGTGAATCGAACCTGGTGTAACACCGCAGGCTTATTTTATGCGAAGGTATTTATGTTGCCCAGCAGAGAACCGCAATCTTTACCAGCCTCGCTCGATGAAGGAAACGCCTATACGGAATGGGAGTGCTGTCTGTGTTTGAAAGAGGAGGAAACACTTATTGCCACTAGTTGACTGTCTTTCGAAATCTTCTGAAGAAGCTGACAGCATGGTCAGCGAAACGTCAAGTAAAATTTTAACTACGCGACATCACCCGAAAGACATTTCTACGACTTATTGACACTGTCCTGCCGTCTGCAAAATCAGACTTTATTTCTTTCACCAAAGACAGACACATCTTAACGCACCATGGCTTTAACACACAGCTGAATACAATCTTGAGAATTTTTAACCAATTTCCTGCAGAGATGGAGTATAGCAAAACATATAGGCATTTCAGGAATTCTTGAAAATTGTTGATACAGCGCAATTAATGTTGACGTGTTGTCTTCACAGCTCTTCATGGACCACAGTTCCTTTTAATGCACGGTAACGCTCGTCTGCACATAACATACATCGTAACAGACGAGTTTATCGCTGTAAACAGAAATATTTTAAACTCGCCAGCTCGAAGTTCAAACCGAAAATCCTATTGAGGATTTGTGGGATAATTTGGACAGGTAGATTCGAGCACGTTGACAGATCTTTTCTTTCCGTTTTGGGAGTTAAAAACTAATTTCCACTCGTAGAAGAGGAGGTGGCAGAGACCTGTCAATTGTCTGAAAATCTCATCAGACAAGTGAGACAAGGATGCCAAACGATTGCAAGAAATATAGGACCAAATCAAGAAAATCCAGGCACTGCAAAAAGAGGCGGCCACACAAAACATTCGACGACTTTAAAACAATTTTGTTAAATTGTTAAAGTAATTTTGGAATTGTTATTAATAAATGTTGGAAACATCGTTCCGAATGATGCAATTAAAAGTAAATAAAAGCTTAGTGGTTTAGATCCTTTAATTTTGCAGGAAAATTAATAATGTTACAAATTCAGTTCTTTAATCTCACTTTAATGGATCCAATTAGCCATCAACGATGTAAAATTAAATGGAAACTCCTATGTGTCAAATAAGTGTCAAAATTCACACGTATTCCGCCTAAAATAGAACGTCAGGACCAAACGAACAAATCGCAACAACTAACTAGCTACCCATAACAGACATTCAACCAACATGTTTCTAACGTTTCGCAACCTCCGACAGATGTATATAATCCGCTACTTCCAGCTCGTTATAACCACTGCTACACATGTACAAAATGCTTTTGCACGATATACTCCTATGTGTATTACGTACAATACGTAAGTACATCCACTTCGTGAAGTTTCTGAGTCACTACCGACAGACATACCGCTTGTTAATGTGCGAATTATTTACTTACCTCCCGACACAATTCCGATAACGAACGACTACAGCGTCAATTTTTAGAATAGCGATAAGCGCTTGAAAAACAATGCAATGCGAGCGAGGGCTATCACGGTGTTAGTAATCGCGATATAATTGACATAACAATGCGATGCATGACGTGCGTTTGATGCGTAGAAGATTTTCAGTTACAGTTGCAATTCTTTAAGTAACGAAGCATTTAGGGAATTTTACAGGAGCACGGTTGGTCATACTGATGCTGATTAAACCAGCCGATAAAACATGTTTCTGTACAACCCGCGTTAAAATTCTAGTGCTCGGGTTGAAATTTTCAAGTTCATTCTTATCTTCAATGTGTGCCTGAATGCTGGTCGTCCAACCTTAAATTCAGAACACATCAGAAAATGTCTGGAAACAATAACAATGCAAGGAGAGAAAAAATACACCAACCACGGACATGTTTCTGCCTACCCGGCGTCATCAGCGTGGTTCCGAGAGTATTTTAACTCGCTGTTGTCTTACAGTTAATGTCACAACATTTTGAAACGATGAGCTAGACATTTCTTGGCGTCTTCTAGTGCCATATAAAAAACAGCGACCTAGACAGGGTATTGTTGCCACACGCAGCACCCCCAAACCACATTATGGATTACCTCATGGTTCAATTTCCGTCCCTGGTCGATAGTTGCCAATGCTTGGCGGCCTAGGCCCTGCGGGGCCGCTAATTGTCGCACTTAGGCGATCTAGGTTCCGACGAGCCGATAGTTGACACCTTGCACGGCCTAGACCCATGCCGATAAAATGTGGGGCAGGTTGCAAGAGATGCTACCCATCTAAGGTTGAGAAGGGAACTTCTCAGACATGGAGAATATGTGCGAAGGGGAACCCGGCCAGCGACCAGCCGATCTCCCTCAAGTAAGTAACAGACTCGTGCGGGCAGTTCATAGTTAGTCGGTAGGAACCGGCTGGATGCAAAAACGGGTCAACAGACTTCCCCTAAATCGGGTTGGAGCCACTCTTATCTGTGCCACTCTAGGAAAATTTTAATTTAACTTAATTTCTTTTTTTCTGCCCATTTTAAGGTTATTATAGACGCAGACACACGCAGAAAACAATAATACCCCGTCTCGTAGCTAGAAGAAGACTTGGCTGCGGAAGTTGTGCGTCCCAAACGTAGATATACCAACTGGAGTGTGATTGGTTGTTTGGTCAAGTGTTATACCGTTGCTATAGCAACAACGGAGGCGATTTCATAGAGTCCAAATTGTTTAATTCCAACGCATTCTGCGTCTCTGTATGACAGCCATGGCATATTTCAGCAATAATTACGTAACTTAAATTTGAATAATTTCGTCTCTAAACTGAATATTTAAATCGTATATGAGAGAGGACCTGGGGCCTTATGGATACACCGCTCTTGGATTTGACCAGGCATTATCTGATGTCATAATCGACGAATCACCTGACGACTATATCGAAAATGTTTATTCCAATCGTCAGAATTAAACCGGTTTTAAAGTGGTCTAAACCTATTTCATCACCCAAAGCACATGGATTGAGGAGATAGTGGACCACTTTTGAAAATAACAAAAATATATAACAATATATATTTGTTATTCATATGTTTTACAGTCCTAATAATGCTTTAGTATAATAACGCAATGACAAACCAACAAAAAGAAACAAAACTTAAGAAGCGAAAATCTTCACAATAAATCTTTAAATGACGAGAAAAAAATTCAACGAATGGATAAAACAAAAAATCAAAACGAAACGGATGAAATAATGCTAAAACGATTCATACTGACAGGAAATCAATCAAAAATCATAAAAGAACCGTCTGTTTAGAAAAAATAATGACGAAATCCTCACATTTACTATAACCTCGATTCTATCTTGATGTAATTACTTCCTGTCGAAAGTATTCTTCAAACAATACGCAGATATACGTCTGTAAGAAATTGTTATTCCAACTGAGATCCTCTACGGTTATTGCTTCGAGTTCACCATGCATACAAAGCGTACGATTTTCGATTGAAGGAAACACGCACTCAAAAATTATTTTTATCTGTATATTTTTTAGGGAGATTGCTTATTTATAAAATACTTACAGGTATGGTGGTTTTCTCCTTTCGGTAAAATGCGATTTAATCCAATGTGAAATTAATCCTTTATGCGAGATAATATTGTAAACACACACACTGAGTAACACTAAACACGATTTTTTTTACTTAATTATTGATTTAATCTAATTAGTTTATTTTAAGCAACAAAGTTTGCATGTTTTTCCTTTTTGCACTTTTACAATTTAAAGATAAACGCACAATTTCTTATTACACCAACAAAGTATTCGGATAAGAGATAGGGAGTCTGGTTTCGCGAAAAGTATCCTAATAATTTTGTAATACCCGTGGCAAAGGATCAAACTGTGTATTAGATTTAATTTTATTAGGTTCCAACTAGGCAAAATTGCCTTGACAAAGGCAAAATTTGCGTTTAATCTGTATTTAACAGTATGGTAACGATGTTTATTTGTTTAACAATTGCGAATTAGTATTAAAATGAAGAATACGCCGTACTACCAACGCAAGATTTAAAATGTTATTTTACCCGATTTTTAAGAAATTTCAATTATTGCGAAACGTGCAGCTCGGGGACATCACTCAGGTCGATGTAAATAGATTTGATTTTAATTCTTGCTTTCGTTTTCGCGTCGAATCTTAAAAATAGCAACACAATACTGACATGACGTTTTCGCGTATTGTGACAACTTGGCTTGCGATAGTTTAGTGATGGCATGTATTTTTTTTTACTATTTAGAAGCGAAAATACGTTTAATTGAAGTCTTTAAACTAATCCAATCGACGCCTCTGTTTGTAGACGCTCCTTTTTTCGTTTCGCACCAATCTTCTTTCTTCCACAAAATCCTTGCGAAACACTAAGGAGACACAAACACAGATTCGGCTGAACGCGTTTTTCTACTTTTGAATCAACAATATTCACAGATCGTTGTACTCTGTACGTCAAAAGAAAATCGGCTTCTTTCTCCTCCTGTGTGAATTTCCTGTATAATAGCACTTTCCCACCTCACTGCTGTACGCTAGCTAACAAAATTTCGCGTTTTTCTCACTATCAAAAGCGTTCCACGTATCGTACTTCTGGTCACTCGCGAGGTTTCAGCGTTGTTTCGCGTGCCGAGCTGTGTGTACGTTGAGGATCTCTTTCTTTTCTTTTTTTCTTGTGAAGGCGCGGTTCGGACCGAATTCGATAAAACGTTCTTCTAGCGGATCCGACTCACGAATGCGAGGTGCGCGGAGGTAGATCGACTGCGCACAGCCAGAGGCGGCCGAACGCTCGGCTGTTATCCCCGTACAGAGGTAGTGGGGCATACTCCGTGTAATGTACGGTACATGGTCGGTTCGGAAAGGCCAGAGCCGCGGATTGTTTTTCGGCGGTAATCGGTTGGGCTGTTTCATGTGTTACTTTCGAGATGTTGTTTTTGTATGATAGCGTTTTGAATTGTTCGTGAGATGGAGATAAGGAGACAAATTTCATTATCTACGTCATCCGTAAGTCTAGCAAATTAGAACTCAAACTCAAAAATTGTCAAGATTGGCAACAAAAATGTCCCTACATCAGTTACATGCTGCGTTTGTGAATTGACAGCAGTTACTTATTTCCCTCAATTCAATAACTGTCCTTTTTCTAATTCGTCAAATCTAATTAACCGCTGTCTATTTGTGTATTTTTGTTGAATTTTCAGGGACATATGAGGAACAGGAAAATCGAAGGTGCTGCTTTCATCCTAAAATTGGGGATTAGCTAGCAGTTACATTTTGTTGGGGGATCGGTGATTTTGCCGTTAAGTTTAGTGACTTTCTTAAGCTCGCTCGTCGCCACTCTAATCATAACGCCAAAGTTCCGAATGGAAACCGACAGCAAATTGTAACTGCGCTAAATCTATGTAAGTCCATGGCATAGGTGCAAAGCAGAGAGATTTTAAACAAATTTATTGATAACCAAAAAATAATGCTAGGATAGCTTAGCTTCCTCATGGTATTGATGGAATAATTCACGGCAAACGCAATAAAACACTAACACACGGACATGTTTCCGCCTACCCGGCGTCATCAGCGTGGTTTCGAGAGTATTTTTCATATCTCTACCTTCTATCGCCGTTGCCTCACAGTTAATACCACAACTTTCATTCCTTGACGCCCTCTAATGCCAAAGAAACGCATGCCTGCCGTTCAGGAAGCAGCGACATAAACCGGGTACTGTTCCCCAAACCCAAACCAAAATTTTTTGGTTATTGTTTCTAGGCATTTTTTGATGTGTTCTGTTTAAATTTATTAATAATCATCCAATCCTATATTGAATTGATTCCTTGCCTTTGAAATGGTTTAGCTAACCCTTAGTGAAAATGCTAACATCGCTCGCATATGTGATTCACTTTAAATTAGGACACACCGAAAGCTACTGAAGATCATTGAAGTAAATCAGAAAAAGGGTAGGCCCAAGAACCGGTCCCTGAGGAAGTCCGATGTTAGCGCAGGGCGATTTAAAAATACGGTTTTGAATACGTTCGGAACCATTGATCTAACTCCACAGTGGTGCAGTTTGAACTGCAAGACCTCATTATTAATATAGTCCAATACCTTGGGAAGACCGATCGTATATTCCACTATGTTCAAACCTTTGTAGACCTTTGTAGCGCAATATCGATATTTTTCTTCTTTGGAAGACGGGCTAATTTGGATGTAGCTAATCGTTGCGCTTGTTATTATTACTAGAAACTAGTAAATAGCATCATCTATTTGCTTTCCGAGAACATGGTCGATGGTCAAATATTTTGATCCCTTCATACTGCCATCATCTAAAACTATTTTCCTCTTACGCACGTCCAAAATTGGAATATGCTTCCTTAATTTGGTATCCCGCAAATTAAACACGTAAGATTACACTAGACCAAATTCAGTGCAGATTCCTGAAATACTTTTGCAGGAATAGGGTTAAACGTACTCTTCCACCCTGCGGCTACGACTATGCAACTTACGAATTTGGCATACTTTCGGTGAAGAAGCGTTATATCAAATTTTTGTATAATACTGCACGACTGAATTTATAACGCCGGAAGCAGCTACTAGCGCCACATAATCCGTTCAGAGAACTACTGTGCCCACCCGTTCAACACCAATATCCCTTTGGCTTCTTTTTCAAAGTCTGCAATCCTTTTATATCCAGTATGTAGGTGGTGGGGGTGTTAGGAACCAATCTTACTACAGCTACAATTTTTTAAAGAAGTTGTCCAGTTCATTGGTAAAATTTAAAATTCGAAGGATATTGTTCACCTCAAAAGTTACAGAATTAGACTTTTAGTTGGATACCTTCATATCACGTTTCATTTTGTCTTCTAAAATGAATCTATTTTTAGAATTGAGAAAATTTAATATTAAATTGATAATTGGGCCACAATAAAACAATCGCTATCGCGAACAAAGGAGTCGAGAGACGCTTGTAATTTTCTCAGCTTTACTCAAATGGCCACAGATTTATCTAAGTGTTCTTTAACAAGTATCTAGTGATAAAATTTAACGTTAATTATGAAGTGAAAGTCAGATTTGGTCAATTCGAAATAATATCAAATATAAACAGAGCAAATAGAGATTTTTAAAATTCGCAGATAATTTAAGTTGGTATTTCCTGCAATAGAAATAATAATATTGGCATGTAGTGTACCTATAAATTAGCAAATGTCCCTTTTAATTACAGAACTACCAACATAAATTGCCCGCGAAATTTGAAAATTTTTACTTGGAATACAAGGCAAAGTATAATCTCTAAAACCTATAAGTAAACTCAAACAACAAGCGCCCAAACAATTTCTTTTCTAATTATTTTATCTTTTATATCTGTTGTGTTTTCCTGTTCAATTTCTCTCTCTCCCTCTCTCAATTCTTTCTTGTTAAGTTCAAAGTTATTGCTTCTTTATTTCGTTATCATTTCTAAAGCATCAAAACCTCAGCTTTAAGCAGTTCACAAAAGAGGTCACGTCTTCGACGTACACAACGACTGAAACCGCTCTTTACGCTGAAGCAACAATAACAACAACAAGGTAAAACCTACCAACCGGAATATACAAGCCAACTCGCTGCAAGACAATTATTATTATCGGCCGCCTATTTCTACCTGCCAAGCGGTTAATATCGGCTTGAAAACTCGTCGAGTTTCGATTCAACTGCTTTGTTCTCTTCGATTCGACTTGCGGCCAGTTTTGTCCGCGCTTCTACCACGCTGCACCTTGGCATACTTTCACCACGGTGCGTCCCATTGCTATACAGCAGAGATTTGCAAACGTATTCCTCGACGTACTGCGATTTATCCTTTCGGAAATACATTGAATCAATAATAGATGCAATTTTGTACGGCTGGCGATTGATCGATTGGAATATTTGTAGGAGGAACGATGTAAAGAATGTTTATGATGTAATTTTACGGTGCTAAGATTCTATTAGATTTTACTCGTGCCTTGGATATCATTCACTATGCTTCTATGTTTTCCATCGTCAACTGTGCTGGTGTGTCCGATTTAACTGTATCATTTTTCAAATCCTATCTCCCAGATAGGTTACAACGCGTTGTTGTTGATGGCACACATTCGAAACCAAATCCATCAGATCGGTGATATCAGAAAGAAAAATGCATATTATGGTCATTTTTTTTCGATGGATCATCAGTCACATCAGTCAGATGTGACAAGAAGTCGATAAAAATTGGTGATTTGGTTACTAAAATTTAGCAGCCCACCATTTCTAAGGCCTGCTGCCATTTGGTAACTTGAGGAACTAGTTTTGATACTTCAGCATTTATCTCATGAATAGGCACGTTGCATAAAATGTTATTTGTACCTAAAGCCGTGTGATTCTCCTCTGTTCTATTCTGTCTCTTGTCGTGTCTCTCCAGTTACGAATTTTTTTCCCTTCCAAATCTGCCTCTATTGCTTTACTTTCCTTCGACCAACCACATTTCCTCTCTTCTTCAGGTTCCTTTCATACTAAATCTTTTATTTTTCTATTAGTTTCCATTCTTGCCAGGTGTTCCAACCATTGCAATCTTCTTATTTTCACAAATTGCCCAGTAAGTCTGTCTCCAAATAGTTCGTACAGTGCCGTATTCATCGTTCTCTCCCAACCTCCGAAGCTCCTCCAAAAATCCTTCGTAGTATTTCCTTTTACTGGATGTTTATATTCTGTTGGTTTTTCTGATTAAGGCTCCATGTCCCACTTCCATAGATTATAGTTGGTCGTAACTTTATTTCGTTTTCCTTAGATTTGTGACTTCTTCAAACTCATTCATTATCAGTTTGTGCTTGTATTTTTAGATTTCGTTTCCCGTTACTTCCTACGCTGCTCTGAAGTTCCATAAATTTGATTTTCTCGATTTTTTTTTCTCGTTCAATCGTCTCTGCAATTTTAATCAGTTGTTTTGTCATCTTTTCCGCCAGCAATGCCATTTAGGAATAAAGATGGAAGAATGTTGCTATTTTAAGAGAATAAGGCTTTTGAAAGTCCTTGAAATTCAAATAATCACGATGATGCAAGTACAATGTATATCAGGTTATTCTATACCAAAATTCTTCGTTTTTAGTGCGTTTTCTTATTATCGTGAAACTGAGTGAAAAGCGTCCAAGTTTTCTGAAATTCTGGTTGTTTGAAATTCAAGCTAAATATGTATGTATCTTTACAGCTTATCTAACAATCAACTTTTGATTTATGACACAAAAAAAGTATCTCATGTACATCTACTTTTCAAATGTATTTTGGGCAAACACAAGCAATGCAATTAAATGTCTATTGAAAACTGGGACATATTTCTTTAAATCTCGCATAACAAAGTATTCTATAACTTATTCTTAGTCAGGTGTAAGTAACAAAACATCGACAAAAACCTTTTCGTAAAAAGACCATTTTGATGAATAATATACAAAATAAATAAGGAGTAACAACAATTCATCAAAAAATAAGCAGAAGATTGTGGACTACATTTACAATTTTTTTACAAATTACTTAATATGAAAGAAAAAAACAAAAAAAGTTATAAATATTGTGATGCACTAGAAGCATGGAACTAAATTAATACAATTTTTTTTCATTTCAATCTAATTGAATTATTATTGTTTATTATATGCCTTATTTCGATTATCAACAAATTTCATTCTAACATTAGGCATTAAAAAGAAAGCCTAAATGTTTAAGAAGTTTAACTTAAACATTTTTTGATAATCGAAATAAGGCATATAATAAACAATAATAATTTAATTAGATTGAAATGAAAAAAAATTGTATTAATTTAGTTCCATACTTCTAGTGCATCACAATATTTATAACTTTTTTTTGTTTTTGTCTTTCACATTAAGTAATTTGTAAAAAAAATGTAACAACATGAGTAGGGTGTCTATCGCCATCTTTACGAGAGAAACAAATTACAATTACAATGTACCGGTTCCCAACATAGAACACTGCACTGATCCTACGTTTTACATCTACTCGTTATAGATGTCACCACAGTACTTTAATTATAAACAATATATATCAATAATATTTTACTTTACCTGGAATGAATATTTCTTTGTCTTGTTTTTCTATTTTACTTACCTCTTAAGCAGAAAATTTCTTTATAACCATCACAATAAACTTACGAGAGGAAACATCAAAAAGAATGGAAAATTTAAACAGACTAGATTTTATTATTACAATAGTATTAGAGAGAATATTAACAATGACTATATTAATATATAAAAAAAGAACTACACATTTATGAAGAACAATCGATCCTAAAAGATCGGTTAAAAACACTTTTACAAAAGAAAACAGATCCGCTTTTCGATATTATTGTATATATCAGTACTTTTTCTTGGGCGCTTGGCAAAATAATACAGCAGTACAGTAGTGAAAAGTCACGTTTTGATTTATGAATTTATTTGACCGGATATTTTTTCTCACTATTGTACTCGTATAAAAATATGTATTTTATATATTTTCAATTCATTTAAGCACCTATTAATTTGTCAGATAAATATATAACAATGTAAAAGATCGATTTGTAAAAATTACAGGCACATTAGAGAACAATATTTGGCATATATTGAGTTACGTAGTAATATTTCTTTTTCGAAAATCTACGCTAACAAATTACGACTTCGAAAGAAAAAAAAAAGAGAATAACGACACAAAAATACACAGTAGTCAAATGTTATTTCGAATAATTTGTTCGATATTTTTTTCCTTATTAAATTGAAGATTACATTTATAAAAATAAAATCCCACTTCGAAAGACAACATATTTGATTTTTAATTTAAAAAGAAAAGAAAAACGAATACTGGAATGTGAAATGTATTTTTCTTAGTTAGAAAAGAGTTTGTGCTTTTTTTTATTAATTTAAACCTATTTGTACATATTCGTGTAGAAATAACCGAAATTAAGAGAAAGAAAATTTTGATTCAAGGATTAATAACAACTATATTTATATAAACTGGTCCACTTATCTTGGAATTTTATCATTATAAATATATTCTCAATTCGAAATTTCGAGTTCGTATATTAAAATTAATATAATATAATAAAACTAATTAAAGATAAATTAAATAATATACAAAAAAAAATAACAAGTATTAATGTTTAGATAGAGAAAATCTTGCTGTTGTAATACTACTTTTAATAAGGCATGTTAAAATTTCGAATTATTTGAACGCCATCTGTCAATAAATTTCGAATTTATCCCCATAAATGCTAAATGATAACTAGTAATTGGTAATTAATTTTAATTAACGCGCAAAATTGGGGATGCCCTTTCAAAACAATATTTTTTTCTTTTAAATTTTAAAAATATTGTATATGAAATCGATAAAATAAGATTGCTTTACTGAATTGTTATTGTTTCGGTAATTTTAGTAAGGACATTAATGATCAGAAAATACTATCACAATTAGCTTTCTTCGGGGGCCGGATGTACAAAGATGTAGAGGAAGATAGTAATTACTACTATACCACATTAAACAGCTGCACATACTCTATGTAAAATGTGCATAAAAAAATTTAAAAAATCTTTCAACCGAAAAGGTTTCTTTTACCAATCTTATCGAATTAGTGTCATTGGGTTGGCACTATTCTTTGATAAAAATAAAGCTCAAAGAAGAAAATATAGATAAAAATGAAAGAAATAAAATCACTGGGGATCCAACTGGAAATAATGAAAAATTGTCAGACTAAAAAAGTATTTGTGTAATTTCTTAGACAGCATAATGACTAGCAAATTCGTAGTAATTGCATGAAATGCATGTAATATTTTTTAAATGAATGATGTAGAACCTAAAAATAAAAGAAAACCATAAAATGATAAAATTTTAGTAAGAATAAGAATTAAATTGTAAAATTTTGTCGATACATGGGAGATGAAGGCCGTAAAAGCCTACAACAACAATATTTTCCCCTAAATCGCAAAAACAATCGAGAAAGATTTTTAAAAACCGGACGTCTACTATAAATTAAAAAGAGAAACAACAATTATTACAAAAAGAAAAACAAAAAAAAAGATCGAATCTTCAAATCTTCCTCCTTCCGACTTTCTTAGAATTGTATTCGATACTTGCTGGTATTTGAGTCAATGGAAGACTTGCTATCCCTTCCTAACGAGGAACCTCTTCTTGTAGTACCGCCTCCATACATCTTAACTTTGGAGGGGGGTGGCAGGGAACTTGCAGAGTTGTCGCTTAGAGTCGAGCCGGAATCTCTCTCCCCGCTGCTACCGACACGCGCTCTAGTGGAGGGTTTTCGCAACGATGAACTTGATCCACCGCTTTCTGATAATCGGCCGTATTCTCCGAGTTTTCTCGGAGGTGGTATTAAAGATCTAGCCGGTGATCCCCTGCGACTACTCGTGTTTGAACTTAAGGAATCCCCTCCGTCGGATTTTTTGCGCTGTGGAGGCGTTTCTGCATCGGGTAATCGGTTGTAATCGCCCATGCGACGCGGTAGACCGCTCCTGTGTGTCGAAGAGGTCCTCGGCGGTCTCGGCAGACTGCTCGGGGGTAAATCTGAGTTGGTAGCGGTTGGACTGTCCGATTGATTCGGTTGCTGACCGCCGCTAGCAGGGCCGCTACCTACGGAGGAATTCTCCTGCATTCTTTGCTGTTGGGAGGTACGGCCCTGCTTCTCCAGCAGCAGCATGTCGCCGGATTCGTGCCGTGCCACCTGCGATGGTAATAGGAAAGAGGAACCGCTATCGAACAGTCCACCGCTATCAGTGCTCACACCCGCCAATAGTGGCTTGGGTATTTTTCCTTTTCTCTGCGCAGTGACTGGATTAGTGAGTCCTGGAAAACAGCAAAGACCCCGCTGAAAAAAGGAGAAGAAGAGAAAAGCCAATGTTGGGACGTGTCCAGGACCTGCGTGATGTTTTTGTTTTGTTTTTGGATGTTAGTTTCACACACGGCACGCCACACAAAATCGTTTGGCCGAGCCATGCACGGAAAGATATAATAGGATTGGAGGATTTTGAAATATCGAAAAGGTAAAAGGTTCGTTTAATGAATAAAGTTTAATGCTCCATAATCTAACGATATAAAAAAGGCAAAAATACCACAAAATTCAATTCAATATAATTGATTAGAAGGCTGTACGTACATTTTTCGAATAGGAACCAAATTAGAAAGAATATAGGTCCTCGTGCATTACTTGAAGCACTTCAAAAAGAGTTAATGAAAAATCAAATATTCCGTTCAATTAACTACACTTCATATGCATATGCCACAAAAGCATTACAATTAATGTGAATTTTTTTATAAAATGTAAAAGGAAGAAGTTGCCGGTTTTATAATTTTTTACCAATTTGCACATTTTTAACACCCAAATTTTTTAAAAATATCGCGATTTCAAAAATAATCATTCATTTTCGACCCTCACTATGGCGCTCACTGCGGGGCTTATCATACGAGATAGAGGATAGATTCAAGTAAAGTTTCTAAATTTTGTGTTTGTTATAAACCCGAAGAGAAAATGAACCTGTGGCAAATGATGTTCGAGACTTAAAAAAGAAAAACAAACGTGCTCACTTTCTTCCATTACTTCTAGCAACTTCATTTGGCCTTGCAGAGAAAAATCAAAACCACATTCTTGATGAATACTATTTACTTTCTCTAATTTTCGCCATTGCTTTGTCAACAAGTGACGTTAGATATCAATTTTATAATTACTATTACCGAAACACTGGTCCTATTGTAGGATCCTGCGGAACGCCGATTACCACATGTTTTAACCGTTACAGAATTAAAAAAAAGAATCAATATATTCAATTGTAGCCTTCTATAAATATTTTCAAGAGACGCATTTTGAGTTTCAGGAATAGGAAATGGGATGTTATAGGAACGTTTAGTAAAAGCAGTTAGAAAAATGGATATTAAAAATAGTAACAAACCCAACATTTGTATAAAAATTTAATAAGTAACTTTATTGTTTTTATTATTATTATTAAAGCATGCTATATTGCATTCACAACATTCACAAAACGATCCGGAACATGCATAACTTACAAAAAAAAAATAATAATAACAGACAAATTAAACAAAAATGGATATTGATACGCGTCACTGGTATGAGGTATAATGATTATTACAACTTTGAATTCGTTATGAAAAAACCACATGATAGCAATCCATGGCGTTGATTTTAACAGTCATTGGATAAGGACAGTTCAGTCGCCATGGCATACTAAAATGTATCTAAGAATATTATTCATATCCAGTGGTACATATAAAACCAAAAAGAATACTGAATTCTTTTTAAGCAAACGAAAATAGGAAGATCACATTCAATATTCTTTTCTTCTCCTTTCATCTCTTGCGAAATACAAGTTCGTTCAAAAAAACAGAAACATAAATTAAATACGCAAATTAAACATCATACTATATACACACCATTTTAGAAGTAATTTTTTTAATTAACATTCCCTTCTAAAACCAACAAATTACGAACAGATAAACCCAAGTTAAATTAAAAAAAATAAATCCAAAAAAAAACAGATGCTTTCAGAAACTGACTCACTATTTGACTGTTTGGTGCTGAAGGAGAAATCTAGATTTTTTATAATGAAAAAAAAAAAAACAATTCTACATATAATTTTTAATAACCCAACTATCCAATCTTTTTCGCTAAGTGATTTTTTTTTATCAAAAATTGTGAAAATCCAGAACACAACCGCTGTTGAGTGCCACGCGGTGGTAGAAGATAGAGAAGAATGGAAGAGAAAAATAGAACAGTCAATAGAAGGTCTCGGTCTCTCCTACCTTACTAAGAAGCTGTGAATCTAGTTGGCTATCGATTTCTTTTAGTTGATTATCCAACGTTTGTTTCGTCGAATCGAAGCTTTTATTCGATTCATACTTGCTGTAGGATGGCATGTGATAAGAAGAGTCACTTCCGGCGTAGGAATTTGAACCAAAGCCCGTCGAACTTGTCAAAACGCTACTCACTGTATTAGAGAAAAAGCACGAGTTAAAAGTATTCTTCACAAAAAAAAAAATAAAGGATATAGGCATCAAGAAACAACCTTGCGGTTCCGCGTTCAGTTATACAAGGACAGTTAAAAATACAGGTATTTATGTATTCTCTAGAACTTAAACTTACCTAATTCTTCCCTTGAAACCGTGGTCCCTAAAACGTGGTCAATATCAGCTCCACCGAGGCTAGGATGCGGCGTATGGTGGGGTGAGCGACCCAGCATCGTCGAGACATCTTTGTCGAAAGTGTGCTTCTGCAATACTCGTATCATAGCGTCTCTTTCAGCAAGTTTTGACTCCAAATCTTTGACCCTATAATCAAATTGGAACAAAAATAAGATTAATGATAGAAATATCTAAAAAGAAGGTATTACTTGGATTCTAGGTCAGCAACTTTCTTCTGGGCCGCATGAACCTCATCCATATGTCTGATCTTTTCGTTCCTAGCTTCAGCGATGATCTTTTCTGTCTCTTGGCTGGTCTTTTCAAGCGCCGCAATCTTAGCATCTCTGAAAAAATGAAAATTCCGTTTTTGAAGTTGGGAGTTCCTCAAGGTACCGTTGCTCTTTATTATTTAAATCATAATCGATATAATTTATCCTCAATATTTAGCAAAAATAATGTAAGGTTCTTCAAGGTAACCTATCATCACCAGTACCATACATTACTTCATAATTCTTCACTTATTACTTACTTGGGTATGCTTGCAGCATCTATGGCGGCTTGCCTAAGAGCACTTTCCTCTAAATACCTTTGCTCCCACTTGGAACATTCCCCTTCCAACGTGATTATCTTCTCCTCTCTGTCCCTAAGTCTTCGTTTCAACTCCGACAGTGACTCCATCTGCGTGGAATCCATGCAAATGTTGCTATCGTCAAAGTTGGCGTTTTTGGTGCGCTGGAGTTCCAACTCGAGCTGTAGACGGAGCTGGCGTTCAGTCTGTTCCCGTCTATCGCTGGCTAACTGCATTGATGACAGCGCCCTCTGTAGTTGCGCCACTCGTTCGACGTACAATTGTTTTTTGCGGTTCTAGAATGCGAATAAAGATGGAAATTAATTATTGTGTTATATAAAGGTGTTATAGGGTACCTCTTCCTCCAATCGAACGACATTGGTCTGAGCGTTAGTGAGGGCTGCCTCAAGGATATCTATATGGGTCCTTTGTTCTTGTAAAGTAGCTCTTTGAGCAGCCAACTCGATTTCTTGACGTTCCTTAGCAGCGACTAGCTCCTTATCTAAACAAAATGCATAAATTATGATCAACATTACCGAATTTACTATTTTTGTTTACTTTGAGTTATAAGTTGTGAAATTAACACTTCTCGTTTGCCTAACTCGTTCCGTAAGTTTACCATGCTCGATCCTTCACTGATGGGTGACCTTGACAATGCCTGGCTGTGAAAGAAGTCCATCTGCTCCCTGAGGCCCCTATTTTGATCCTGCAACCGTCTATTTTCGTTCTGCAGACGCACTCTGGCCGCCTTCTCTAGCCTTTCGCGCCTGTCGCAAGTTTGAACGAGTTCTTCGTGGGCTCTGTGCACTTTTAACACCTCCTGCTCTAACTGAAACAAATTGGAGAAATGCTGATCCTATATGTAAGACAACGATTAGTTGAAGCATGTTTTTACGGACATCTAGTATTCTTCAGGGTAACACTCTAGGACCAAAAATTTTATATTATTTGCCACTTACCTTCTGTGTTTTAGCAACCCGCTGATAGCAATTATTCAACTCGTGTTTCAGAGCCGTATTCTCCTGCATCAACATGTCTACCATGTCTGAGGACATCCAATTCTCGACTTCATCTTTTGCGACCTCAAACTCCTCTCTGCCCTTTGTCTTCGGCCTGGGCGTCGAGGCGATCTTCTTGAACGAAGTCAGATCGCCGCCTATCTTTGCCAGACCGACTTTTGAGAGATCCGGTTGCGATTTTGACAGACTGTACTTCTCGGGGAGGAATTTATCCTTGTCCTTGCCCCATTTGGGGTATTCCGGTGGTGGGGGTCTCGGATCGAAATCGTATTTGTTCTCTTTTAGTTGATTGTCGTCTTGAATTTCTACATTTTCCTTTGTGCTGGAACTAGGACCCTTAACTTCTTTAGCTAGGTGCTTCAACACTGAAGATTGGTTTAAATAATCATCAGGAATGTCAGTAATTTCTTGAACACCTACGCACAAAATGGTTATTAATCCATTTTAATTGAAAAACGGTGCAAGAGACCTACCAGTGCTAGTAATCGATGGTGACGGCGACGCTGACGCTCGCTTCTGAACGGGGGATAGTTTCGGGTCGTGAAATAAAGATGAGGACTGATGCGAAATATACGAGGGGGGATTTACATCGGTAGTGCCCGAATTACGTCCTAGATAGAAAAAAGATACTTGTAAAATTGATTTCTTACGAAAAACACTTAATTAAAATACGCCTGTATATAACGTTATCGATAAATTACGCAATTTAGGAATGGAATTTGTTTCTCCTTCGTTAATAACTGAAATTGGCATTGAAACGAGATGAAATACGTTGTGCTAAAATTGCGATAAGTGAATTGAGCAACATGAACGTTAATTAATGGTTGCTAGAGTAGAATGAGAAACAAAAACCAGACTTGCGTCAATAAATCAACAAAAATAATTGCAATTTACGTCAAAATGGTTTTTCGTTATTACTTATCATCTATTTTTTTTAACAATAAAAAAATATGACACATTTTAGTAAGAGTTGTATAAATAACGATAGAGAGAATTGTGTACTACTCCACAATTCTCTCTATCGTTGTGGCAAACACAAAAGGTGTCGGTACCCCATAACATATTTTGTGCTTGAGAACTTATAGAAATGTTCAATTAATTTATTTATTTTATTTAATCATGTAATTTTTATTAAAAGCATTTTTATATAAGTGACGAAGAACAATTTTATAGTCAGCTATTTTTAAATTTAGAATAAAATGCATTCCCCAATTCAGTTTTTTTATACTATATTTGCGGGAAAACCCCCCTTTTCAGGCCTAGGACTACAAAAAAAATTTTCACTTATTACACAATTTGTTTTGAATCATTGTAAGAATTTTGAAAGACATTTTTTTTAATATTCAATTTATTAGAGTCGCACCGCGTCCCAATAAATGTTATTTTGTTCATTTAAAATCCGTTTCATATATTTATTTGGTCTGAATTATCAAATAATGGTCTCTTCTCTAGTAACCATCCTGTATACGCATAATTAACACATATTTTGTCACCTCAAAAGAAAGATATTTTATTATGGAAAACAACAACAAAAAAACCAAAAATGAACCAATCAAGCAGCAAAAACAAAGAACGTCAGAGCAGATTAAATATAAACGTGATAAAGTCAAGTAACCTTTAACCTAATAAATTCCTAATAAACGAGCATAATTTTAAAACGTACCATACGTACAATTTCAAAGTAGTAGCCTTTCCTTGCAATAATTATGTGCAAAGGTATTTAAATTATTTGTCATACAAAAGCTACTGTGATTTTATTTACTAAATAAATGCATGATGAGATTAGCAATAAGGATCTAAGTATTTAATTGCAAAAAAAAGATCTTATCTACCTGTCCATGGTTCGTCACCAGCACTATGAATGATTAATGTATTATATGACGATGAAGACACATCCAAAGAACTACGATTCGATGGTAAACTTTCCCGTAACGAGCTTCGATTCGACGATTGTAAATTTTCTTGTCCTTGCGGTTCTTGTCGTGGTGTATGCCTTATAACGTATTTCTCTTCGTTTGATAAGTTCTCATTCGAAGTCGATACGTCAGTTTCACTACCGCTTAAACTCTGTGGAAAACCTTACGGGAAATAATAGATTGTATTATATGCATTTAAGTCAAGCCATGCATTAATTGTTAAAATAAAGAAAAAGCACCAATTCTGCAATTTAATTCTATTTTGTCTGTATAATATTTACCTTGCGAAGGTAGCATACAAGGTCTGTAACGATTAGGTGGTTGTAAGGTACTCATTTTCTTATTTATTACCTCCCGAAATCACTCGAAAAGAAACCTTATTAACTTCATATGGTCATATACTTTTATGCTGGCGCATCTGAAAAAATCACAATGAAATTTTATTTAGGGACGTTACGATTTCGGTAAATAAGGACGTTCAAAAATATAAATCTAATCATCCCATGTTAAAAACGATAATATTGGACGGGTTAAGCGAAGTGAAAATAAGATCGGAATTTATGATGAAAACAAACACACGTACAAGACGCACACATGCACACTCCTCACACATCTAATACACACGCATTCTTCGAACTGTTTCACAACTCCTCGCCGACACTCAAAGATAGTCCGAGACAAACTTATGGTATTCGCACGAGGCGAACGAACAAAACTGCACAAGCACTAAGGACACCGGGAATACTTACAAGAGCAAGAACAAACAGAAATACGCGAGAACGGTTTATTTCTGATAAATACTTCCGAGATAAAAAAGAAATGGAAGAGCTGCTTTTAATGGGTAAACGAGAAGCTTCGACTGAAATACGAATTCTCCGTGAGATGGCACACCGTCGAAATCGGGGAGAAGTTAAAAATCGCGATCATTCCAGAAATTCCTGAGTATTGTATTGGCCTTTCCGAAAATGTCGAATTAGACGGCAAATGTTTTTGAGTCGATTAATAGATAAGATTAAAAAAATTAACAATCAATAGTAAAATTAACAAACCCATTTGTATTCTATGTTTTATAAAGTTTTCATTCCACTTCACATATTTTTCTTCTAGGAATAGGAAAGTTGTAAGAAACTTTGTTTTCGTTTTAAATTTCCCACATTTGCCTCTTCCACCACCAACCTTACAATTAGCAAATAAAAGTCACATTATTTCTTTAAAAACGCAGCTATAAAATTGAGATTCTTTCTTAAACCCGCATTTGATAGAGCTTGTTTATCTATGCACAAAGCTGAAGTTTGCATTATGTTCACAATCACGGTATTCCTTTACGCACTAGCAGTGCTGCCAATCATCTCCATGGCAAGTTTTCTCTTTCAGGCAAGGAATATATTTTTTAAACAAAATTCCTCTCTCCTGCTTTAAGAAAAAGAGACCGTTGAAACATTCATTTATATTATTTTATAAAATGTGTTTTTAGTGCCATACATCTAAGAATTATACTTATTACAGGTAAAATTATATCCACAGATTGCCCTGTTCTAGGGTGGTACCCCATTTTTAATTTTGGATGTTTTACGGTGATATTGAAACTCAATCTTTATTTGGAATTTTAGAAAATGGATAAAAAATTGTGCTGAATTGTTTAATTGTACTAAATTAGTACAATAGTACGCTTTGGAATAATGCCAATTACTGCCAACTGTCAATGTCATCGCATTTGAGAAAATTTGTCGAATATAGGTGGCACTACAAGTATCAACAACCAATAAAAATAACTGGTGTGAATATTCTCCTAAGAAAAAAGAAATTCCCCTTGATTGGCAACACTGCCCCCAAGACAATCGCTTAAAAATGATAAAATTTAGGAAGCATGTCTATTGCCTTTATTATTAAAATTTAATATTGAAGAAGTTACATAATATTCTTTCTGTTACGATTTAATTTTTAAATTTAAATAAATAGGAACCACGACCTCTCTTTGTGCATACGATACAGCCATGTGCATGTGAAAACACATGGATATTATTAATTTCCCAAATAAATCGCTAAAACAGAGAATTTCTATTTGTGCTTTATTTTTCTATTAATTTATTGTGTTTGGTAATGGCGAAAATTGAATTTTGCAAAAGGGAACCGCCAACTTAAACCAAGGAGGGGCCGTGTCTCCCCCTAAATCTCTTTACCTTCGTTTCTTATTGCCGATCATATGTCTTCAGAATGTCAATCCTAATTGACCCCCCACCCTCCCTTAAATCAAATTTTGACTGCGCCCATGGTTGTATGTAATGAGGATGGATGGATTTCCAAGAGATTTTCATCATTTTAAGACAATGATTAAAATTCAAATGTTAATCACGTGATTTAAAACGCACAAACGATCATCTGTTACATAAAATTAGAGAATGCCTAATACATATGTACATAGCTGTATTACCCCATGCAGAAATTTTTTATTCTAACAGTTGGTATCATAGAAAAATGTCAAATAGGTATAACCTACAAACTGTCAAAATAGCAAATATGTAAAATAATTTTTAATACATTCCCATTAATTGAAATTTTCAAATATGAGTACCTACAAAATAAGCAAATCTTCTGTTAGTATATATTTCTTTATTATTGAGTACTTACATAACTAAACATACTCTATCCCCCTTCTCTTTTACTTTACAGCTACTCAGTTTAAAAGCTGAAATATTAAGAAAACAAGAAGAAGTTAATAGAGAAAAGCTTCTAAATAAAGCAAAAGCTGCGCAAGGTATTAGAAGAGGTTCTCCGCTCGATTTAAAGAATAAAGGTGTTAAGGAAAGGGAACGAAATGATACCATTGAAGACGATGACTTACTAAAAAAATCTAAAAGTGCTTTAGAAGCTAAATCATTACTATACGAAAAGTTATCGAAAGGTGGTAGTAATAGAGAAGAGGATGCAAAGTATTTAGTGCAATTTCGTAAGAAAAACAACAATTTACCTCCTAGCGATTCAGAGGAGGAAGACTTCGATCGTTATCCTGAAGAAGAAGAAGAAAATCATTTCTCTGATGAATATGAGCTGGCAAAAAATCCCGATGAAGAATGGTATGCTTAGTAATCTTGTTGATTGAGGAATCAATTTTTAAAAAATTCTAGGGTGGAATATGTTGATTGTTTAGGCCGTACGAGAAAATGTATGAAAAAAGATTTGCCATATTTAAAGGAACGTGATTCTGATTTGAAATCGAAAGTTCGTAATAATGATAACGAGGAAGATGTTCAACAGAAAGAAGATAAACCTTCAAGCAGTATGAAACCTGAAGATTTTGATGAGAATAGCGAATTGTTATCAAACGACATGCGGACTGAGTTACTGCGAAGGAAATGGGAACAAGAGGAGGATGAATTGAGGAAGAAAACTGATATTCATTATCAAGATATACTATTTGACGGTATGTATTGCACCATTGTTTTATTTTGGTACAAAAATCATTGCAAATAACAGAAATTCAGGCGAGAATCGATATTTAGCTGTGCTATAGAAATTAATCAAGATAGAAAGACTCCCATTAGTGATGGTATTTTATTTAGGTTTAATAAACACTTAAAAACTGATCTTTAAAATGTTAGTATTACATCAAAGTTATATATTGGATTAATATTTGCAGAGGCTAGGGTTCATGGTGTTGGTTATTATGGTTTTTCAAAGGATGAAAAAGAAAGAGCAAAACAGCAGGAAGCTCTGAAGAAACTACGAGAAGAAACAGAACGAGAGCAAAAGAAAGCCGAACAACTACGACAGATACGGGATAAACAAATGGCTACAAGGACCAGAGCTGCTAAAAACAGGAGAAGGGCTAGATTAGGATTACCACCAGAAGAAGAACATGGTACAAGTTACCTAACAGCCTTATTTTTATATTCCATAAAATTTACACTATTTTTTAGAAGAAGTTCCAAATTCAACTGAATCCACCATAGACGAAACTGTTGAAAAAGAGAAAACACCTGAAGAACTAGCCGCGGAAAAGGAGAAAGAACTAATGCGACAGAAACATATCCGACCATGGGATTATGGAAAAGAAGGTGTTAAAGAACACATCGAATATACCCAAGAAGATTGGGTCCATAAACAACGAAGAGAACGTAATCAAGAATTTGCACCACCTTCTTTATACCAAGATGACAAAAATTCGTTATATTTCACCTCAAAACGAGATACAAAAGGCAAAGATAATAATCATAAGAAAGATAATTTTTATATTGATACCTCTAGACCTCCACCAAAGATCAAGAACCCTTCAAAACGTAAAGTAAACCCTTACAAAACTGAAGAACACAGAGACTATCGAGAATCCAAGAAATTTGACGCAACACCCATTGTAGATGAACCCATTGACTTTAATGATAACCAGGATGAGCTATTGAAGGATTATTTGGCTCATAAAGCTTCTAGTGACTCAGAGAGTGAAGCTGAATCTCCCAGAAGAGGTGTTGAAATTGCTCCGCCCCCAACCTTCGAGTATTATGGCCCTAGCGATGTTAAAAAGAAGAAGAAACCAATTCAGAAGGTACCAATCGAAGAGTCCATTAGTGCTGGGCTGCAGTATTTAAGGGACCAAGCTGAGAAGAAGAAGAATAGCACCAATCATATGCAAGAAATGTTTCTTATGTAAACATAAGGTGATACCGTACTCTGCTCTGTGTACATAGTTGTGAATATATTTTCAAAGAATATCTTTTTATCTCAAATTGTTTCAAAGGCCTATCCTAGTGGAAAAAATGTTGTTCGAAAGAAATAAAACAACAATAGCCGATAATAATTTATTAAGATTAAAACATAATATATAACATTCTCAAAGATCGTAAGAATATGAAAAATTATTGCCTACAAGTTTATTAATCTTGATTTAGTTCATATACATAGTTCATTTTAAAACGCAGTATATGAATAGGTTTTTTTTTTTTCGTTTTGGTATCAAGAACTTGGATTAAATCTAATTGTTTCTTTTTTGCATTGTATGTAACCTCTAAGCTGTATAAACTCTTCGTTTTCCTTTTATCATCTAAATTGGGCATAATTATTGACTAATTCAAAATTCTAAACTACTAAATGCAATAGAAAATAGGAGAAATGACGCTATACAAATGGAAAAAACCATTGTAGGAAGACTAAACTCTGGACTATACGATCAAAATCTACTCTGCGATCAAATTATACGTGATGAGTGTGTTCAATAGCATGTCGTTAATTTAATTTGTTGAGAAATTAGATATTTAATTGAAAACATTAATAATAAATTTAAAATTAACTGTAATAGATAGTTCTAACCTTCATTATTATTAATATGAAAATGGCGACAATAACAATCAGCTGATCGAGGAAATGAAAATGAACTAACCTATAAAACAATATTGTTGCACTGTACCGAATAAATTAATGTAAATGATCACAATTAATGAATCCTTTAATCTCGCAAAAATGCTGCTACCTATATAAATTTCATCAAATAATGCTACTTGCTACAGTTGGCGAATTTGTACTTTTATAGTGTTTTACGGAATTAAAACGCTTAGCTACAAAATCTCACACGTGGAATACATTATATAATACCTAATTATATACGTATGGGTGGTATTACATTCCAGATAAAATAATATAGCATTAAACTTGTACCAATTCCAATAAAAAACGATATAAGATTACTTGAAGTAGTACGCAACAACCAATAAGGGTTGCAGAATGGTCCTTTTTCATTTACGGCGCCAATTGTAAATAGTATATCTTATATAGTCTTTATTGGAAGTGACTTCAAATCGCGGAATGTCTCCTTTTACGTTGTTATCCCTTTAAAAAGCATTGTATCAAAATATAAACAGGAGTCTAGATGTAAATAGAATCTGTGCAAAATTACAAAGCATCAATATGGAAGAATTTTGCCAACTACTCGAATGGCGTTCTCAGGTAAGAGATAGGGGTGGCGGGATCATAATTCAAGTTCTTCTATCAAGTTTGGCATTAAAACTGTTCATCCTCTGACATTGTATTTCCCGCACCCCCGATAAAAACTATAAATATGTACAGGACAAGTAGGTATATTTGTTTACGTTTGTTTATTAATTTAATTACGCAATGTGTAGATTTTTTACAAATAATTAGGTTAAAGTAAAATCATTCGAATAATTTAATACTTACTCCAAAATAGTTGATTATTGCCACTAATCATATGTATTTTCTAAGGTTCTATAGATGCATGATTGTTTTAAACATTTTTTTTTCCTAATATTTTTTTGCTTATAAACTCAGAATAATTTCTATATTGTTTAATAGATGGAATAGGAGGTACTTCTCAGCTAATTATTAATTTTGTTCTTTTTTCTATATGTTATTAACTAACTAAATTTAGCAATTAACAAACAACGGATCAAGTAGAATCAATTGGCAATCGCTTAAAATGATACACGTAAATAACAAAGAAAGAAAGCAAATACTGCGAATTCCGAGCAGATAGGAGTTATTATACACATTGAAGGTCACATTTTTACTACAACAGAGAATCTTAATTATTTAACATTACGTCGCACGAAACACTTTTTTAAATAGAATGGCCATACTAGCCGTACGCGCCGCCAATGGGTGCGCACTCGTTCCTGCAGGCTTAATAATAACTCGACCTGCTTAGAATTCGCGGTGTTTGCTCCCTTCCTTTGTTATTTGCGTAATTCATCCTGTACTTTCCACGTTAAAAAAAGTATTTCATTCCCAACTAATTCCCTTGATAAATATGACTCTACCGCCATGTATGGCCGCAACTTTACGGACGAAACTTATAAAATATGATTGATTAATAAGGATAAAGACTATACGCCGCAAATTACGATATGTTCTTTGCTTATGTTTACCATCAAAACTTTCAGATATATCCTAAATATACGAATCACGTTACTACCATACAATTACTTTTTCTTTTATCTAAATCACAATTGATATCTTCAACTACGTATCATGGGCGTAGCCAGAGAGGGACGTTTCTCGTCGTAAATTTCTGAAATAATTTCAATTC
Source organism: Marronus borbonicus (assembly GCA_902655005.2). Classification (NCBI taxonomy): domain Eukaryota; kingdom Metazoa; phylum Arthropoda; class Insecta; order Coleoptera; family Scarabaeidae; genus Marronus; species Marronus borbonicus. Next base: position 3,080,910 of record LR737396.1, read on the forward strand.
TTGCAACCCCTTCTACCAAACATTCGAAAGTCTTGTTTCTAATTGGTTGCGCATTATCCAATTGCATTTTGTTTTCATTTATTAGTGATTATAATTTTATTTAAGGATATATCTTTTAAAAATAAGTATAAGTTTATTCGAATTTAAATCTATGTTATCTACAGGCATTTAAAATAGTTAAAATTAATGGAGGTACCTAACGCTTTAATATTATTTTAATTTAAACTATTTTCCTTTCTAGTTAATTAAATGAATTTACCCTAGTGGTCTCAAAATTATAACAAAACTTAACTTAAATATTCAATTTGGGACCTTAATTTTTTCAATAGGAAAGTTAGTTTAAATTATAAAGTATTTTACAGAATATGTGTTAGATGTAAAGCTTTTTTACTCACTAGAAAGTTTCTCGCATTGGAATCACCTTTATAATACAATAGCAAGGAAGGAAGTAAACAAGATAATTCTTAGCAAATTCTTGAAAAATTGTACGTATTTTTGCTTCATTTCACCATGCCTTTTAGTCAATACATTTCTTTTTCTTAATCAAAGACACAGAGATCAATAAGACACTTCAGGCATCTGGACTGTCAAAGCTCCAAGGTTGGTATGAAAATGTTCTTCAGTTTAGTTAGTAAAAATCAATGCGGAAAAAACAAAAATAACAATTCTAAGAAATTTTATTCCAACATAAAAAAAAAAGTATATAAAAAATAATTCGACACATATGCTGCATGGTGTAGGTATATAATAGATAAAAAGGGCGCCTTTTACGTTTCAAAAATGATTTAAGTTGGTGGTTCCGGCAACTTTACTTAACTACCAACTTAAATAATCCGTCCGTGAAATTTAAAAAATAGCCAAGTACGTCAACCCTTCCTTTCTTTAAAATTCCCCCAATGGAATGAGAGCGTTTTTAAAATTAATTTGTTGCGGGATTCGCTTTATTTTTTGTTTTCGTTTTTTTTTTCTTTAATCGCATTCACATAATGCTGTTTTTAAGGTACTAAGTTACAATAGATTCGTTTAGCGAAGGTCAGAAGGCGGCGCTACATTTGACACGAGTCATCCACGCCAAGTCCCTCATGGTGGCAATATGCATTGAATACACTGCCGCCACTACCAGAACATGCATTATATTGTGCGAATTTAGGTAGATATCCACGGTCCCTGGGAACCATTTTTCGGGAATATGCAGTGCGCCGATCGCAGCGCCAATCACAGATACTAAATCCTGAAACGGCAAAAGTTTGGCGGGAAATTTAAATTACGTAGAGTTCTTTTTTTTTCTCTTTGTGGGGATGATTGAAATTAGAAATGCAAACATTATTACCTGCAGGACAACATGGATAAATGCGGCGGGGTCACCGCCACCTAAGCTGGTGTAACGAACGCACAGCAGCACCATTCTCATTATGAACGGAAGCGTAAAACACAATCTACGTTCCCATGGCGACCATGCCGTCATAGCCTGTAAAATTTACAAATTTAAAATAGACTTTTACGAAAAAATAATACGAAATAAATACATCTATAACTTAACACACGAAACATCTAAATTACCTGAATGTTGATTAAATGATGAAAAGAAGGTGAATTTGCCAACTAATAACAAAATTCCCTACCACTAACATAATTATTTAAACAATTAAAATAATATTGCAATTAATTGCTTGGAAAAAAAAATGAAAGTACACAGACATTGTTTACTAACTTTATACAAACCCCACAAACTTAATATGCAATATGAACAAACAGAGGACCATCTGACGATTCTTGGAAGGCAATACGTTGTAGCTGTTACCATTGGCATAGCACCTGAAATAATGAAAAAAAAAAATTAATTTCAAAATCAAATTATTAATCGTAACTACATTCACTCTTAACCTGAATAAAGCGGGAAATTTAAATCTAAAGCATTCTTTTACGTCAATTACCCCAGTATAAATCAATAATATGCCTATTGATATTTCTTGTAAATTTAGAAAATTATTCTCTACTGAAGTCAAATTATTAGAGAACTACGGTCGTTTTCCCCTACACAATACCATATTATTGCCTTTTCGTGAGGTGTCTTGGCAGTTTTAGCTATGGACTAGTAGTTATCTAGGCAGATACCATCAATTTCCTGTCACGAAGATTATATTTTTAGCGTTGCAATAACGAAACCCCGGGTAGTAACACGCTCAATAAGATGTAAGGCTCAAATCGGGTAATTTGCTTTTGAAATCAATTCATGCTTACTGACTATATAGATATTAGCCGCAAATCGATATGTTAACATTTAAGAAACGTGTTAATTTCTATATTGCGTGCTGTTGTTGGACGAAATTAATGTTTGTAAGTTATAACAAAATAAAATAGGTCACGAAATGTAGAACGAAAAGGGAAATCGATGAATTATCGAATTCAAAATTGTTTCGACGAATTTTTTGAGAAAATATTCGGACCGAAACACCCTTGAATGCGCGCGAATTAATTATTCAAATGCTGGTCAGTCCTGTTTTCTCGCAGCATGCTCGAAGATGAAAAGTTAAAGGTCAACTACCATATCGAATAAACGGCGAATTTAGGGATGTATATAGAGAGGATACCGGGTTTCTCAAACCAAACTAAATATAATTCTCCACGTGCAAAGTTCATTGTTCAATGTTCAAGGCGATTGATTATCCAGCAGAGCCGGCATACCTCCTTTGGGAAAACGAATTTAAACATTTCTAGGTCATCCCTCATCCACACTCACAACATTATAATCCTCTAACTGGATTATATAAGGTTATTATTGCGTAAAGGAAAAAGTGGCGCAATCGATAGGACTTTCACTTTGCAACTTAGTTTATATTGAAGAGGATGGGTCGGTTTTCTTACCGAAACTTTGACTTATCCATATCCCCAACATATCCAACTGCAACAGACGGTAATAGACGCGTTCGCCCAGCTCCAGGTTCATGAAGAGATGGTAAAGGAAGCTGCCAACCCAAGGGCATAGGATTCCGACGACGTGACACCACGACAGGAAGCGCAATTCTGAATTGGACCATGGCATCATACCAGGGACGGTCAAAAGTATGTAGATGATTGGTATGGCTGTTGAAAAGGAAGAAAATTACATAAAAAATATGTAATCAATAATGTGTAATGAATAAATGTATAGAGTTGGTATTTTTTTAAATTCCCCGGATGATTTAAGCGGGTTGTTCGAGCTATGTCCGACGAATGTATTGCCTTTCGGCAATAACGGACATATTCGTCAATTCCTTTTTGTAATACATCGAGTATTGCGACAATTACTAATTCGCGAAATTTAAAAAATGCCAGCTCTAATTATTATACAAAAATGTTAGTTGTTTAAAAAAAAAAACGTTTCTGGTCTTTGAATTTGAATTTGGCGAAGTTCAATATTGAACATTAAAAATAAAAAAAAAAATTATTTGGCGTGTACAGTATGTTAATAATTTAATGCGAGTCAACCAAAGAAACGAAATAAAGTAGGTCCAAGAATTATTTTGTACCATGCCATAATACATGTAATAAACCTTTGCCAGTTAGTAAAAGAGAGATTGCTGCGATAACAGATTTCTGAGGTCTACAAGACACGTAGTATGTACTACATATGCAATCTCATGCTAGCCAACTTCGCAGCTTAATTATTAACGTACTGTACTTTGCTCTATTACAATAACCTATATGTATAAACGATAATAATAATAATAATAATAATATGGGTTTATTAACATTAACATTGAATAAATATTGAATAACCAAATAGAAAATATAATAAAAAACGAAGGTGTTAATAGGTTCGAGATTAGTTGCCTTAAGGGTAGGCAACCTCTCGAACACCCTATAATAATACCAAATAATAAAGTAAAATAAATAAACTTTGGAGTCGGGCAGTAATAATTATCAAAGTTAAACATTGATATTTAATAAAGATAGATAGTAGATTATTTAATAAAATTAAATAATCTACTATCGCATTAAAATAATACAAAAACCATGGAAATTCATTAAAAGTAACAAAAATCTCTGCACCAAAATTTATATAGATAGTTACAAAAAAAAAAATTTACACTATCGGCCATAAAAATTTGAACAATTCTGTATTAAGGATGCAATAGACAGCGCTGCAATCGGTGCCCGTATTACAAAATGAAAATTAAACATCAAGCAAAAGCCGAAGATAATTTTTTTTTTTCTTCATAGTAAGTAGTTTAAAACTGTATTTAATACAAGGATATTTAAATAATTTATTATTACGAAAATCATTATTTGTTTCAATAAATACAAAATAAATATTTATTATTACATTTTCAAGTCATTGTGATCTACTAAATTGGTTTCATTAAATATATTTTAATATTTTTTTGGTGAAATATAGACCTAGCCATAATTTTACAAAAACCAAATTTGGTACACAAGTCTTATAAACACTACACCACGATAGACACATCTTTCGTACTGACCAAAAAAAAATTACTTTCGGAATTATAAAAGAAAAGCCTTGGTTTTAATTTATTTTTATTTGTCATATTGCACGAGTTTTTAAAACGATCCAGGATTATTTCACCAAATTTTGTTGATTTTTAATTGCTTAGATTTGCTCTAGAATCTAGAATCTTTCAAATTATGCATTGACTTCAACGAAACAAATGAAAAGCCAAACAGAATCCTTTTGGCTAAGCATCAAAGCTACAGGTCAATATGTTAATGGACCTATTGTGGGAACAGGAAATGCTTTTTCGAAGTTCAAATTCGAGATTCTATCAAATCAAGTAAAAAAAATAAATAAATTAAAGAGATCTGTTAGATTTACCATGGGTTAGAATGTTGATGGTCTCATTGTGTAGATAGAACAAACTGTTAAGGCAACCCCAAACGGACAACATCGGCCTGTACCCGGTGAAGATGTACGGATTGAACTGGAGATGTTTGGGCATATCATTCCAATGCAGCAGATCGGCGCTCTTACCCCTGGCCATCAACCAACGGTTCTGTTTCTTCGGCGACTTCTCATCGCACTTTTTCCTCTTCAGCTCTAAGACCTCGTTATGCTGGTGGTTCGCGAGATGTTGGTGGTGCTGCTGGTGATGATGGCGAGGGTACTGGTGCTGCTCACCGCTTTCCTGGTGGTCGTGGTGGCGGTAGTGGGGCGTCTCATCTTCCCTCTTCGCCATGTCTTCGGCGTCTAAGCCGGTTAAGGATTGTCACCAGATGTAACGATGACCACCGTGCAGTGCTAGCGTAGGGCATGCCTGTACCTATGGAGGTAGGATTGGAAATCACCTATCACCGTCCGAAGCGTCGCGAAACAATCATGATGAAGGGCGCACTGAGGATGGAATGGTTAGCGGTTCGCGCTAGAGCGTCCGATAGCTTGCGAAACGGACGCCTGGTGGCGCTAGAAATACGGTAGTAATATTGATTCTTCTCGAACTAGAAACTAGAATTTGTTGAAGGGATCGCGGTAAATGGAGACGATAAACAATGGAAACAGGAAGGATAAACTTAGGCATATGAAGTACGAAATACATTTTAACGGTGAAAAAATTATTCTAAACGGTATTTCGGCAATATTAAAGAAGAAATCTATTTAGATTGAATAAATTTTAAATTACGCTAAGAAAATATTCGTTGTAATGATATTGCAGGTGCTTTCTTGATGTTCAATGTTCAATTTACAATGCAGTTACGATTAAATGTATACAGCGTGTCCACAAATAGACCTAAAAGAAGAAAACTGTTCTTCATAGAAAGATTTGTCGATTTTAAAAAATCTTCGAGGATTATTTTTAAAGTGTAGCCAAGTTGGTTAGATATTTAAATAAAATCGCTTCTTCTTTCAATATTATATTTATTAAAAGAAAGGAAAGTGTTAAGGCTGTTTTGCACGACGTATAATTAAAGATTGCGCATGCGTACTTCATATTCCTGAATTCTCTCTTCTTCAAGAGATTATAGTAATTGTGTGCACCGTGGAGAATTGTGTGTAAATGCCTGTATATAATTTTGCACGGTATTAGTGTGCCGATTTACGCGGCACTAGTGTAAAACGCTTTTACTGTCGTTCTTATTTGTTACCAGCTCTGTAGTAGTATTACGGTAAGGAGGGAAATTTAAAATTCAAATGTACATAACAAAAATAAGCAAAATTAACCCATTAACGCCTATGTGGTAAATTGTTATTATTAGGGCGACTAAATAAATGACCACTAACTGTTAAAAGGAGAACGATTTTTTTCTGTAAAAATTAAAAATACGTTTCTAAGTATAATTAAATCCAGTTATGGACATGTTGTAATTTTAGCAAACAAATTATGTTAATTTTGATATAATTAAAGCCACTTACGACTTCTATTTAAAATAACAAAATTTGTATTTAAAAATCTTGAAACGTAAACCTTATAATCTAATCTAATTGCGAACACAGTAACTGAGAGATCTGTATATAAAGCTACATACATATGTATGTATCTACATATTCGTTTGGAACATTTAGCAAGTGATTGTTACACTTTTTCACATAATTGCGGGATTATTGTTTATGCTAGTAAAATTACCAAAAATACAACAAAGTAAAATCCATTAAAACAAAATTATTACATGAGCTTTTGCTGATTGCTGATACCAATATATAAATTAAATGCTTTTTCGAAGCCCTCCTCTGTTAAGTTTCTCTAATTATTAATCTGTTCATCTACGATTCTAAAATTTATCATCTGCTTTATTTCTATTTTCGACATCACTTTTTGACGTTGTCATACCGCTAAAAAAGTCATTATCTAGCAGTTTATATTATCTAAATCCGTATAAATCACCGTGAATATACACGAACTTACTAACGATAAGCATTTTCCAAACAATAATAAAAAGGATACTTAATTTTGCATTGTTACAATCCATTTTCGTCCCAAAAAAAAGGTACCGTTGTTTCTGCTTCAGACAATTTAAAAAAAAATTTTCCGAGAAGGTAATCCTTTACTTCTCGCGAAAAATTCACGTAAAATTTAACACGAATACAATGCGAAACATATTCAAAAAGAGCGCGCTCTTCTACCGTAGCGACTCGGACGATTTTAACGGTGAATTGTCGTAGCGAGTCGATAAGGTAGGCAACTAATCGTATCGCTCGCTTGGTGTAAAATACGTATAGCGCGTGCTGAATAAGTTTGCATCCCTTTTACTCAGGTTCGCAGTCGAATTTTCTGCTGTAAAGGTGTTTCTATCGACCTTAAAGAGGCGCCCCGTTGTTTTGCGATGTTCTACGTGTAAATTCACGGCGAGTTTCTTTCATGATTTTAAATTTTCGCGTCGTTTCTACGACATTGCCGTCCAACCAATAGGTTGGATCGATGTTCGGTCCGTTGTCTTACGGCGACTTCGTTCAAGGTTCCGCACTGAGGACTTGGAATTGTGTAGCGCATTTCGCTAGTTTACTCTGGTATAAATTCGTACATCTCAGAGATCCGATCGTAAGTATTTAACGTTGTACAGATTTTTTGTTCTTTGATGTTGTCGTTTGGATGTGTAGAAAGTGCACGTTACGTCCATTCTATAGCTGATGAAACGTTGCAGTACGGTCGACGTTTCACGTTCAAAATGGCCGTCTCAAGCTGACGAGCTGGGCTGGTATTGCTAAATGTTTATTTACAAGACGTTGACATCGTTTAATCCATACGATTTCCTTTATCGAACGTTAAAGTAAGGCACTATGCAGCGTTATTTTCGCGCAAGGAATATTTTAAAGTGAATTTTCGTTTAAAAAGCCCATCAACCAATCAATTTTTAAAGGTAAGCTTGTGATTTTTACGAAAAACATGAAATCGGATTCCAGCCACTTTGATTCGACCAATTTACCTCAATATTTCGATTTGACAATGTCTAAATTCTGCATTTTTTACGTCGCTCGACGTTTTTGCACAAATGCAAAGCATTTTTTTTAATGCAACGTTTATTTTCGCGCCATTTTGTCCATACTGAATCCTACGCAAATGACAACATTTAAAGATTACAGCGGTTAATGTACACGATTTTCACCATTTTCGCTAAATGGAAGCCTGTTAATGCTGTGACAGTTTATATTTCATGCTGATACGTTTACAGATGCCCCGGTCTCGAAGACGACATCATTCTCGTTCGAGATCCAGGTCACGATCGCACTCCCACGATAGGGATAGAGAACCTAAGAGGAGAAAAATTGAAAGTTATGATAGCCCACATCATAGACGATCAGTAAGGTTAGTATTGCAATCTTTTTTTTTTACATACGTAGTGATTTAAGTGTAACGTTAGGGCTAATTATTAAATCAATCTATGATTAAGGTGATTAAGGTTTATTGTGTAATTAGGTGTTAATAAATAGCATTTGATGCATTTAATTAGCTCTGTTAGTGCAAAATGTTATGTATCAAGGTATTGTTTTGTTTTGGAACTTACTATGTAATATATCCATCAATCAGTAGATGGCGCTGCTCAAGCTGGTTTGTTAACAATTGAATTTCATGGAGACTGCGTTTATGTGGCAAAGTGCCTTTCCAAATTCCAAAACTTACGTAACAAGTTCAGAAAATGGAAAAAATCTGATGATTTCATTAAGATCATATTTGAATATTTATTATTATTTAACATAGAAGTGAAGACTGCAGAGTCATTGATTTTCTTTAAAAATGCAGCAAAGCTCCAATTGATGATTTTACTTCTTCTTCTGTTCCAATCCTTTATACCCTTATAGGGTGTCGGATAACTATAGCTTCTTAGCCATTTTCTCCCTGCGTTTAGGTCTTTGGCTAATTTATTTAAAACTTCCGAGTTTTTGCCTTTTCTTATTAATCCTTTCAATTCTTCCTGGGTCTGCCCTTTTTCACCCATTTTAGTGATATGTCCAGTGTAGTTTTGATTTGTGAAATTGTGTTGGTTCTTGACAGAAAGGCAAGCACTGCCTTCTGCCTCGTCCAAAGGGCCCAGCTTTACCTGCAACTTTACTAGAACTTTTCAAGATGTTCTTAGTGCAATTTCATATGAGATCGTTTTCTACAGAGAGCAGAAAGTGAAGATAGTTATAATTACGAGGATTGTTCAATAAGTTTACATGTAAAGCAGTTTTATGTAAAAGCTTTAGAACCGTGGTCGTGAAACTGCGACCAGCTGCCGGTATTTGTGCGACCCGCACAATTTTATTAGACAATGATTATCACACTATCAAAATTTTGCGTTCGAAGATAATCAAATAGATTTATGCGGGGGTAATAACACCCATTCACATAAAGGTAGGTGTGCATTGCTAATATACCTACATAATATCCAAGTGTGCGGCCCGCTAAGACTAAGAACAAGTGTACCTAATATTACAAATGCAATTTTGTATGGTGTGAAGTGTACTGCTATATATTATCAAGTATGTATTTGTCTTAACATTTTGATGCCAGTTCTTTAATCTAAACATTAATTAGCCGGAAGACCTCTATGTATTCTTGTAACTAAATCAGTCAATGGTTTTTTTGGCGAGTGATTACTTATTGAAGTAACTAAAAAAATGTGCCAAAACATTCCGTTCAGAACAAAGAGAAATTTCTTTTTGATGGTGTAATATTTCTAAAACTTTACATCAACACGTGAAATTATTATAATTTATGTAATGTCCTTCGTCTACAAGTTTTATTTATATAAAAGTTTTTAATGTATTTCAAAGTGAACCAAATTTATTCACAGCTTAATGTAATTTTAATTTTATGACAATTTTGTACTAATTTTTTTTGCCTAAAGATGTGTAATTCTGGAAACCGGTAGCAATTTTCTTGATTATGATTTGTGAGATATTTAGACCAGTCTTTCCTTTCGGTTTGGTTAAAAAACCAAGCTAGTAGTTGGATATTGTACACAAAAATTAGATTTGGAGGCACACGATTAAAAAAAAATAGAGTTATCTCAATAATTTTTTTTTAACCCTTTCTATCAAATCGATCTTATAATTTTTGTATGCAATAGGTAACTTGCAGTTGATCATCGCCTCCCAACAAATGTTAAAATTGAATTCTATATTTTGCGGAAAATTCCTAACTTCTTAACTAATTGGCGTACATAAAAGCACAGAAATCAACTTTATTACGAGTTTTAGTATTCTACTATTTATACAACGTGTTCATTTATACCTTCTGATAGCATCTATAAATAAAATCGTTATGCAATGATATTTAATTTTACAAAAATCATAAGCTCTCGTTTATACCATGCTATAAACATGCGCAACTCGTATAATTCCTCCCACTTGAAAATTCTAACTGCTTTAAAAACGAACGGCCAGCTCTTGCAATAACCTTTGAAAAAATCCATCTTCGAAGAGAGCGGAGCGTTTTCGCGGTTTGTTGCTGTAAATATGACGCATCTCGTTACAGTTTCCACATCCTCCTATCTGTCAATCATTACTTAACGGCGCTTTGGTCTTAATTTAATTAGAATTATCCGACCTAACTGTCAGAATAACGACGATTTTTATGATGGAACACAAAGCGACTTTCTTACGACTCAACCTACGTGCCTAGTATTCTGCTCGGCAACCTACGATTTCTCCTCCGTGTAATCATTGAGCCGTAACAAGGACGGCCTTGCCTTCTATTGGGACGGGGTCATTGACGGCGGGCGATGCACCCATTGACACCTACGCCACTGTACCTTTGTGTTTTTTTTGCCTTCTTTTTTTTTATTTGAAGGTATATACGTTGGATCTTGCAATGTTATGGGATTAATGATGATGGTGAATATGGAGATGCAACGCTTGGATTTCATGTGGTACTTTATTACATGGAATGAATCATCATCGCGGGTTCGGAGGATTGTGCCATGTTTTTCAAAACGCTTCTTTCTTGTCAAATTTCATTGTGAGAAATGATGTAGACTTTAGTTGTAATAAATCGATATTTTTTGTAACAACAAAAGAGACGATTGTGGTTCTTTGGCATTACTTGGGGATATTGTAACCCATCAATTTTGAGTGGTACGTCTTTTTTATACCCAGTTTAACTTTACGAATACTTCAGTAATCTAATTCAATCCTAATGTACCTTAAAAAGTTAATAGCGTCACGGTATCTTAATTTAGAACGATATACCATTCAAAATAACCGTACAAAGCAATCATCCTGTTCCAGTTTATGCATGTTTTCATGCTTCGTTGGATATTTAAAGCAGTCTCGTTTAGACTAGACTAGGTACGAAATTTCACTACAACAATGACGACAGTCTAATTGTGAAAACGTTTTAGAATTGAGGTATGTCATCAAAGGTTTTCATTTATTGTTATTATTCCTTTTTGACTTCACATATTCTCGTTGGTTTCGTTCTGGTTTGATAATTTTAATTATTTCTCTTCGTTAAAGAATCTTGCATTCGTATCGCCATATTTTGAAAGGTATTCGTTCTCTCGCGTTTTATTGCCGCTCTTAACTTGTTAATTTGTCACTCTGGTACCAACCTTAAGCGCTAACTTTCTTAAATCACCCAATTTCGCCAATAAATTATCGGTCGTACAAAATCTGATCGGAGACACGGACAGTACAAACAGCCTAATATGGAAATGTTGAACGGGTACCACAGACATAAATTGGCAAAAAGCGAGCAGAAAATTTGCATGTAGCGCTCGATTCAGTTTAACACTCCGTTTAACGCAATGCAGAATGAACATGGGCGTTTTTTTTTTTTGTTCCGTTTGAAAATCGTAAATCAACTCGGCTCTCTGCAACCGGCCTCTTATCCGACATCCAGCATCTTGTGGTAACGCTGCTGTGTGACTCACCTTCTCATAAGCGCACAAAGAACATATTGAATGCACAACAGGCGAACCAGTTTCGTTGTTTTGAAAATTACATGAAACAATTCTCTCATACAGTCAGCGGCGAAATATGTATTGGAATTGTTTGAGAAAAGCGCTGTAGCATTTTGGAAATAAGCCCCACACCAAATTGCTTGTAAGAATCAGCTTATTAGGGAAAGACTGGAAATAGAAAAGTTTTCTTTTGATAGATTCTTTAACATTTCAAAATTCTATTTGTAAAAATCGGAATGGAAAATCCTTATTGGGAAATCTATGCAAGTGCGGAATTTATTTTGCGATCCAATCGTCTTTCTCGATATTTATTATGAACTCAAGTTTTTGAGTGAAATTACAAATAATCAAGGATATACCACTATATTATATAAATAAAGGGAAAAAATAAGATGGGTTGAGTTCTTGGCGGAGTGAAAAATCGTATTCTGAACTGTCTCTGCTATGGAAGGCTTGATGGTCAAATCAGCAGCCTTCAAGGACCAACTGTCCATAATTTTCAAAATATGCGAATTATATGGTCAACTATAATTTAATGTATGCAATTTGAGAGATATGGGAGCTATATGCCGAATTTTAGATTGCTGGGTCAAATATGATCCACTTACTGCTGACATATGTAAATTCGATATTAGCAGCTCTATTTGGAATAAATTCAACTATTCCTTGAAAATTCTACCATGCGCTCTATAAAATTTTCCAATTCGATCCTGTCAAACCAGCACATCAATAGGAATCCATTGTCTTTCATTATTCTTATTAGGACTGACCAAACAGATTCTAATGTATCTTGTAGAATCTGTTTGTTCAAGATGAATAAAGGGATCGATCAATCTGACACATTCGATCAAAAAATGTCTAGCGGTTGGATCCAATAATGCTGAATTAAAGGATTAAAAGATTATAAAGGCTTTGCAGTAATAAATTCGACACGTCCTACGCTCGAATCCAATGCATTTTAAATTATTATATATTTAAAATGATATTTTGCGGTCTATACAGTCGCATTGTTTAGTTGCTGAGTATATCTATAGACATTGTTTGTTATGACGTCTGGATTATTAATCTATTTATAGACCCAGAAAGTTGTCTTCGATGCATTAAAAGGATGTAATTATCAAACAGGAATATTCATCAAATGATTCAATAAATCATCCCAACTACATACACAGTATGAATCATAGCGGCCAAAGGACTTCCTGCAGGTAGATCGCACCGCATACCACCCAATCGCTACCAAGAATTCTTGTCTGGAACAATTAACAGACGTAAATGGAAAGCGGCTATTGAAGAATATTGCAATATTAATTTTCTTTGCTCGACTAGTTTTATATCCACTGCATATTGTAGTATCGCAAAAGAAAAAAAAATTAAACTGACGTAGTTAATCGAATTGCATAAACGTTAAAATGTGGTATATGCATCGAATGAGAAGGTAATAAAAGCTAATGGCCGTAAAAGAATCCACATTACCCTACCTAGCTGATCGGCCGTTTTTTGTTTCGTAAAAGAATTATTTGCAATTCTCTTGCAAAATGTACTAGAACACCATTATATTGTAGTGTAGCGGTGGAGCTGATTGGATGGTATAGAAGTATTATTTTTACTATTAGAGCAAATACTAATCAAGAAGGCTATGAACTGTACAAGGAGAGGCATGTGATTTCATAGAGCTCTTTTTGTTCTTAATGGAAGATAGTTATAAGTTGATCCTCAATTTATCTTGTTTGTTAAGTTAGGATGGTTATAGGATTTAAATCTAAAAGTAACTAAAAAGTTGTTAAAGTATGGTCAACAGGGATATATGTCGTTTATTCAAAAGAGAACCTAAAATCTGATTACAGTGGATCAAAATCCAGCAGGATTGGGATGTTACACTGAACTAATGGAATTTGAAAAATTTAAGAATCTTACAAGATGCAATTCCATCTAGGTCATTATAGTATTGAGTTGCTGTGTGATGAGCAGAAAGGAAATTGCCCCCAATTTCGTCAACAGCAGTGGGAAAGCTACCAATTCTTCGAGCAATACACCAACAAATGTTTCCTAAAAATAGGTGTTAAATTTATCCGGAATTCCTAAAATCTTTAAACGTAAAAGTGGATTTTATTCATTTATAGCTTTGCAACAGAGAGTCCATGAGAAAACCCGTTTACTGAATGCTTTTTACAACTTTCGGAAATTTACGACCGTAAAAATATGCTTCTATGGTCTTTTATATCTTTTATTTTTAAAAGTTATTGCACCAACCTATTTAACTTTTAATGCGCTTCTTTTAACGGGTAACAACTTTTAAGAACTCATGGAGAATATCTTAAAATAGCGGTTCTCAAACTGTGCCCAATGGCTATATGCAGAGGCGAAGTAAGACAAGGTCTTTATGAGCTGCTGGTTAATTGTGCAAGTAATTGTTTCATCTTTTTTGGTACTCAATGTTATACCTAATACATTTTCTTTCTTTTTTATGTTTTATGTGTATTATGTATGCAAAACCAGTATATAGAAGTGCATCAAATAGTTCTTTAAAGTTTCTTCATTACCTGTTGCGTTAAAAAGAATAAGTGAAAACGCAACAAATTCAAACTTGGGTAGGTGCTAAACCATCAAAATATCGAAATGCAGAGGTTTAAAGGAGCTGCTAATGTACCATTCGTTGGCCCAAACCCTTATAGTGGTCCACATAAGAACCGCCTAATAGTAAATTAGGAAATGCGAAGATTATCAAAAGACTTCATACTGGAAAATATACTAAATCAAAATCAGGCGAAAGCTTTCACAAAAAAGCATCGCAAATGATAGTACTTTCAGCAAAGTAGATATTCGAATACTGCTGAAGCTTAATCCTACCAAGCACATTCTGAAGAAGATACTAAAGTAGTACTAAGGAATACGTTAAATGGATTCCGGTTACAGTGTTTAAAGGATTCAATTCCATGATCCATACCAATAATAATAATAATACAAATTTGCGTTAGTTAATTGGGTAGGTCTCCATGCATTATTAGTCCATGAACCCCAAAGTTAGCGATCCGCCCTTTATACGAGAAGGGAACACCCAAAGTTTGTGAACCACGCTAAAAGCATTACAACAAGCCGAATAATTACCGATTGCACTTTAACATAATTGCTGCCTATACTAACTTCGGAGATAGCGTGAGGATCAGGAAACGTTATTAATTATAATATGATTCACAACTAAGCTGAAAGGCAAAAGTGACGCTTGGAAAGCGCGCTGACTTGTTACGAAACCAATACGTTTGTGAAACAGAAGCAATCGTTTGAGGTTCGTTCCGTTTGTATAATTTTTTTCCTTTGGTTGGTTGTTTACAAACCACTGGTTATCCGCGGCTGTCTAGGATTACGCAAAGCGTTTTAAGTGGTAACGTTTCATCATCGACAAGAAGCATAGTCGATCGTTGTGTGAGAGAGGAAACCAAAACAATTATCTTGGGAACCAATGCGTGTTTAATGAAGATATCGTTGGCTTCGTAATAGGTTTTTGATGGGCTAGCGTTTCCTGAAACTTACATGATTTCTAAATAGTTGCTGCAAGATGTATGCTTTTGTAAAATTGGATTAATTATCGTGGGATCGGTGGAAAATTCTTGAAAATTTGCTGCGTTCCGTTAGTTTGAAACGCAGTACAAAAATTTGAAAAAGTTCTCTCTCTCTCTTTCACATTTTCTACATATGGATCTTTTAATTGTCATCTTCTCAAAATTCCATTTACCGCTAGGATCGAAATAATTTATCTATAAGGAATTCTCATTTTCTGCTTCTCACATTAACTTCATGATATCTTGCTTGATGAAAACTCTTGACCTTTGGGCAATGCAACTATCGGACTTTAAATTAAAAAAATAATCAGATGTAGATACATGTAAGAATTACTTCACGTTTTTTATATTTTTTACATTAATTGGCCTTCGATTTTTGCAATTTTTGCATTTCATTTCAATAAATTTTATTATCTTTATCCTAAAGCATATAAGATTTGTGTGTAGTTCAATAATGATTCTTATTACATAAATAACAGTGTTAGTAAAGAGTATGGAGACGGCGATTTTTTGTCGTTAATATTCATTTTAGTTTTATTTATTAATTAATATTACTTGAATCATTAAATTGAAACAGTTACCAGAAATGATTTTTCTGAATAAAAGTTCAGTTCGAATAAAGCACATTTTTAAAAGCTTGTTTCACTTTTTTCATCACAACACCATTGTATTGCAACCATCCCATGTTACTCAACCAACTCAACACTAATGTTATTGCGATCTCGAAAGAATGCATTACATATACATATTTTACAAACGGAACGAGTTATGTAGGTGGTTATATTATTGTAAATTATTAGCTTGGCGTTTGCTTCGTATAGAACTTAAATAATTCATTGGCATTTTAAATTAAGTTGCATGACAAATGGACGAGGAATACATTCTTTGGATCGTGTTGTATTGTATCTGCTTTCACGTGGACTTTTTTGGTTAGAGGCTAAATAAAGCTTTGATCCGTAAGCTCAAGAATATAATTTTTAAATATCCCAATGCTTCTTTCTTATTTGTATTACACAGCTCCAATATATTTAAATGTTTAACCTCTTGTCCCGATCTATTTATTCACGCAATCACATTGTGAAGCCCGATTCCCTCGCATGATACAACACCTCCCTACTATTGGCCATGAAAGGTCTTTCCTTAGTCACTCAACATTGCCTCTACGTTGTTTCACATTTATCTCGGCCGTCTGCACTTCGTATTCCCCCAGTACACTTTCAGATCATACCCAGCTCCGCACAGTACGATATGGCTGTCATTGACAAGAAGCAGTGCATGTTTTTTTTCGCGTCGAAATAGCTGGAAAAATGTGCCAGTTCCTTCAGTGAAAATAGATTTTCGCGAGCAACTCCAAAAGCGTGAGTAGAAGCGAAAGAAATGAACGTTGTTGTTGTGATTGTTTTCCTGTATGAGTGCGTGCGTGTTTCTGTCTGATTGTCTGGTTTGGAAAAATAGTGTGTTTGTGTGAATTGTTTTTTGTTATCTGGTAATATGCTGCATGAATTTTTTTGAAGATGATTTTGACGAAACGTAGGCGAAATGTCCACTGTTTAATATTGCATTGTCTTTTCCTTTGCGGAATGTTGGAAAAACGCTGGTGTAGGCTGAGTATTTTTATTTTCTTTTCTATACGTTATACGGTTTATAGAAACGTAACCTCAAAATTAATTTTCAAACTAACAAGCTAAATACATGTAACCCACTTTAAATTTTTTTTTTATTCCAGGGTTAAATATCAACTTATCTCTAGTTTAACAGAGTATTTATTTAAACATTGTAAAATTGTTACTCGTTCTTAAACAAGTTAACCGCAAATTACCGATTAATTTTTTAAACCGTGTAGTTATCACATTTAGCAAGTTACTGAGTATAGCTTGTTTTTGGGATGTATTTTATTATTAAAAAAATGAATAATTTTTTAAATAATAAATGTATCTTACATAAAAAGGGATATTTAATTTTTCATTCATCTTTTTCTACGGATTGAGATCTCAAGGAATGCCGAGAAATCTATTTTGCACTAAAAACTTTGAAAATTGTTTTGAAGTCGTAACAATTTAATTGTTCAAATTATTGTTAATAATTTGATATGATTTTTTAATTTATTTGCTTAGTATTCGAAGGAAAATTGAAGGGGTTGACATTACCCACTTGTCCCATTTTCGGGGCTCCCAAAAATATCCAATAATTACGAAACTTTGTTATGGAGCAATGTCCCAAAAGTGGGTGGCTCTTTTTTTTTAATTTTTAAATATGCGTACATAGTTGAAATCTTGTTTATAGTATTTTTGTGTTGTATTAACTAACTTGTATTATCATTTGGTGAAAAGTAATAGCGGTCAAGCATACTTTTCAAAAAAAATCTAACTCAAAAATTAAAAAAAAAAACATTTTACACAATATTCAGAAATTTTTGAAAAGATACGAACGTTGAACGTTATTTACGAATACTTTTACAAAAAATAAGTTTCTTCTATAAATCTATAATAAAAAATGTTTATTTTCTTTTTCTGGCACCTATCCAACAACCCAGCATGCACCTTATAACAGAAATATTTGATTTCTTTATTAAAACATCCAGGAAAATGTATTAATATTTACATTAGCTTTGAAAATTTTTGTAGGGTAGATAAGAGTCTTACCTCTAATTGAATTTATTGTATGATTCACCGTACTTGTTGACACATAATATAATCAGGTAGTATTATCTTTTGTGTCATGTGGTGATTGCAAACTACAGTATTGTTTGTTTTTTGTAGTTAGATGAAAATTGTATACAGGCAATGATTTTTCAGAGATTTAGTATGTGTCAAAGGTAAATCACCTTACTGGCTTTCTTCTTACATTCAGTTCAATACAGATACATTATAGACATGACAAAATGTTTCCTTCAATTATAGTTCTTTGTTTCGAATATGATTTATTCTGACCTAATTCAGAAGTAATTGCTATAACCTTTTTAATTCGACTATTACAAAGATGTCATTTCCAATATCATACACATAAAACGGCAGACCTTTACACGTATTACTACTTTTAAAATATTAAATTAAATAAAATCGAAAGCATTAACAGATACAGATTATCAAGAATTTAAGACAAGGTTAACTTAAATATAAATCCTATTGCTACATACGTACGTTTAAAACCTGGCTTCGACGCTAATCCAAATATCATTATTTTCACCAGAACATACCCTTCATTCATTTCTATGGTATGTTAGTTTTTTAACAGAATCTTCGCCATGTCCTTTTCAGATTAAGAATAGTTCTCCTCGAATGTAAACATTGTTAATAAATTTGTTCACATGAAACATGCCAGATGGTTTTTTCTTCATATATTTTTTTCTTCTTGTGTTAGATATTAGAGGATACATCGTATACCAGCAACCTTCAGTTCAATGTCACAAATCATGAATTAGCTTGGTGCTATACATGTATAAATTTCGTGTTTTAAGAACATTTGCTAGTCACTAAGTCCGATATAGATGTCTGATATGGACTGTGAGAAATATGCCACTTATTCCGGAGGTCTTCACAACAATTTCACATCTGTTAGATTTCAGGTTTATCATCTCTTAAATGAAATATTAAAACGCAACCTTAGATAGAGGGCATCAATTTCTAGAAACTACGTTTCCATTCATTTGTTTGGATACGAATTATGTGTTTTATTCTAAAAATAGCTCCCAGTGAGGATATCTAAAACATGCTTAGCGATAGTGAATTATGTTTAACTAGTTGGCTAGGATATTACGCGTCTTGATTAGTCATGATTGTCACGAATTGATAATTTTGACTTTGGATATTATGTATGTTACAGGATTTGGCTTCAATCCGTATTACTTTCGAGTTAATTTAGAATAATAGAATCTTATACAGAGCGTAATTCAATGGGTTGGTCTCAATTGCTTGACCGTGGCTGTCTACTCATTCCCGATACACACCCCTAGAGCACACAAAAGTTGGTTTGACATGTACCATTAATTTTATGGGTATAAATTCACATTCTCAATACGACAATGAACATTTTTTGACAACTCCATCTTTTTTTAACATCAAAATAAAGTTAATTTACTTAAAACAGGCGTATATACCATGCCAGTTCCTCGATACATCAACGTTTAAATTAACGCGTGTGTTATTATTACATCGCATCGTGATCAATTCGCTTTTCAAAGCTGCTTCGCTCCATTGGTGGTCTCCTGGATACAAAAAAGGCACCTTATGGCCAAATTCGCGAGTAACCGACCTTGTCTACTCATTATTCGGGGCAAGGTTTTCACCTATATTAAGATTAGGCATACGTTGTACAAGATGAGAAATAGTTTGCTGTGTTTGAATTGCGAGAAATAAGTACATCTTGTTACCTCGTCAAGTGGGGAACTATCGCTTCGTATTACGCGATTGGCTATGAAATCATAGCATTAAATCTCTTCGAAATGTAATAAATAACACTTCAAGAGGACTAATTTTATTTACCTCTATAGAATATCGCCATAAAAGTCAAATTAATTAAAATTAAATTCACATTCTCACCTTGACTCGCTATTTGTACCAATTGATTTTAAAAACGGTATATAATAAACTCGTTTTTCAGACGTTATCTCATGATCTAATCACGTAAGATGCAGAAAAAAACGTTCATGTGCTTGTATTTGTATACTTTTTTTTTCTTTGAGTTATGCGAAGCTGAACAAGTGACCTATATGAACCGTTTTATGTTGTTTTCTATGTCTTGGTACTGTTTAGTGCTGTTTATTTAGATTAACATCACAGTTATTATGTCATGTAATAAATTGCGGAGTATTTATAAATAATTAGTTATTGCAGTTACGTTACTACGTTATTTAGTGATGAAACATAAAAGTTTTATTTTTTCATTTTGTTTGCTCCTCTTTAGAGATGTTGGGGATATGAGATAGATTTTCTAGGAAAAAGTAAGGAAAAGAACGATAAGGTGTTTCTCTTCAACCTCTTTATTAGATTAAGCTATGGATTCAACGTAGACTAGAATTGGAGGTGTGTAACACTCCAATAAGGGAAATACAAGTCGAAGCTCCTTGGCAATTTAGAAATTTTGTTGGTCTGAACCTGCTACAGATTTAGCATGTAATAGAATTAGTTGGACCAAAAATTGCAAAAATTCGTAATGACTGTCTCTAAAAACCCTCTAAAATATGATCGGCAAAACGTCAAGAGTAAACGCAATGATACGGCAACACCTAGAAGATTATTCTTTTTTTTTAAATATTTTCTGCTTTTTCCTTTCGCCAATATTCTTTAGGTCTTATTTGCCATAATATTAGATTCTCCTCATAGATGTTAATTTTTTTTTATGTCGACTCTACATCAATCTTTTTTTCTACCATTTTAGCTAACTAACTTTCCGAGGAAATTTTTAATTTTGGCAAACTTGCTAAGTTTTACATTTGTTATGATCGTGAAGAGGTAATCTTCAAAAAAACCGAAATATGCTCTTTTTCTTTCATCTCTAAGCATCTTTATTTGGCCATGCAGACAAAAACTAAAAACATATTCTCAAGGCCACTTTCGATCTTCCATGTAATCGTGATGTTTCGGTTCTGTCTAGCTATCATCAACATTCTCATTTCATATCGACATCATATTGGATTTTGACGCCGTCAGGAAGAGATTTTTTTTCTCCTCTCAATCATGTCTAACATGTTGACAAATGCTTTTGATATTATGCTTTACTTGACGAAAGATATACGTTAAGATTAAATAAGGTAGCCATGAAAGTTAGCAAACATTTCAGTTATCATTCAAATGTCGTACATCAACGAAGAAAAACGAGATAAAAACTTCCTCGAAAATGAATCGTTCATCAATCGTCATTATCAGGAATTTGAATGAGAAATAAGCTTTCATTTTTTCTAAACCACATAAATGTGAACTAAATTACATATTGCCATCAACGACGATTAAATCATATATGCACATACCTACCTTCCGTCATTTTGAATGGTTCTTCCAATAATTAATTCGGACAATTCAATTCACAATTCGGACTGAGAACTAGCATTTTCTTCGCATTGTACTTTGGATTTAGTTTCAAAAATGTGATGGACAACACGTGCCAGTTCTTTTAAATTATAACGCCGTTGTTCTATCTTAAAACTACTGATTTATTTCGTTAAGACACTTGGCATGTCTATTTTGTGTAGGCAGTTTCGAATAATGCATTTCTCTATCGGTGTCTCTTAATATGGCAACAGAAACGTTTTCTGTGTCGGCGTTTCGGTTTGCTTATTTACTTTTGCTTCAAAATTTACGATCGATGTCAAGTTTAAAATGCTACGCCGTTCCTGAAGTTGATGAAATAATCTTATAGTCGATACCATAACCTACGACAATAACTCACGATATATCTATTTTGTAATCGGATGAAGTAATAGTTGACCTTTGGTCTTTGAAATTCTTTGGAAAACAGAGACTCTTGTAATTTTCTCACTGTATCTAAGCATAAATCTATGTATAGAATAATTTAAATTGAAAACTATTAATAGGTCTGTGATTGAATCTTCTAAAATAGCTCCAACCCATTCAACAGATTTACGACCGCGAAAATGTAGCAAAGTAAAATTACTCTTTCTCTCATAATCCATCGTTTATTGTGCATGTTCTATTTTGTGATCACCTGTTTTTCCGAGCAGAATAGACTATAATTAAATTTAAGCTCTTGCATCTGTAATGTCTGGCAAGAAATTGCGTCTTGAGAAAATTCAATTTTACATTTGAAAGGGAACGTTTTGTTTACTTTTGAATATTTTCTTTGTTTGATTCACTTCGTCTATTTGTAGCCACTAAATTACTATTATTACGTAATCGGAAGTTTCAAAATTCGGGGGATTATTAATAATTTCTTGCCCTTGAACTTGTTCACTTCATTTTTGATAAATTGCGGTCTTTGATGTTTCATAAGGTTGATTAGGCAGGAAATATTCCATATAATAAAATAAACGACCACCACCTTATCGTTAGTAGAAGTATATGCAATCTATTCTCCTTTGTTACGTATCGTGGCTAATATTTTTCACTGTCCACGAAATAAAGATTGATTTCTATGAGCACGCAATGTTGCTTGATAATTTAACTTTATCTGCGCATATGGGTTTAAATAATCATGACATCATGATTGTTAATTTTTGTTGATTATAAAAACTTTATGTATTTCTATAAACTTATAACAGGAGTGTGAAATACATTAATACATCTTGAATCATCATCTGAATTTTAAATTTAATTTCTATGTAATTTTATTATATATTTAAGATTTGGATTTTGAGCCGATTTTTTGCATTAACCGATCTCTAATTGTTTTTAAAATATTATTAGCAAATTTTGTTTGACAAGCCATTTTCCATCATGTGTTTTTTTTCACATGACTTCGTATGGTAACAGTAAGATTTTTTGGGGGAATTGGATTACTTGTAAATTTCTGCATATGTATATATTGTATTCATAGAGTTAGTTAACAGAGAAAAATAAAATATTTAAATATTGAGTCCTATTCGTTCTTACCGTTATACACATCAACAAAACATTGTTGGTTTTAACTTTTTGTTTATGTATTGGAGTGAAACAATGTTTGTCAAAGAATTTGATTTGATTGATGTATATCAATAAAATAGTTCGCACTGCAAAGGTGTTTCTTTTTCTTCAATAATTTGTGTGAACATGGTCAAATTAACTTCAACTGAAAGAATCGAAATCCTTACAATGATTGGTTATGGTGACAGGCAAATTTTCGTAACCAAGTTTGCCGTTTATTCAATAGCATTGACCTGAAGCGAATCGCTATAGCCTAATTAACGGTTTCGAGATCGGTTATTATTAAATTTAGAGAAACGAGCGATGTTAATGAGATTCCTGATGTTGGCTTCCCCAAAATCAACCACTTGCATAAGCGGTTGACCGATCTTTAAATGTGTTACTTACTGTAACGGATATCATCCAATCAACTGACAAAAATTTGAACAACAAAATATAGATAAAATCATAAGAGATTGCGTGTTTCCAACACCATCTTTATTTGCTTCACATCTGAATAGCTTTTCTCATGCGTTTATTCGTAACGAAACTTAATCCATTGCAACTGTACAATTACTTGAGCGTGTCTTCACATATCCATCGATGTTTTTAGCTTTTTGCGCCAGTAAACCAAAGTTTGCTTGCGTGTGAACGTGTTTTGTTACATATTTTCCGGGTTTTTAATGGTCGCACAATTCAGTGATTTTGGTGTTATTTACTTAACCGTTAAACAAACCGCAAATTTAACCACTGTGATGTAAACTGTCGACTTTCGCCTGCGTTTCGTAAAAATAAAGCAACATATTTATTACTCGTCGGGGGGGAACAAATTGCCTATTTTTTGAGTCGATGTGTTTCAGTTGCGATCGTTTGATGACCACTGGAATAACGCAAATATAATCACAAATAACATGTATCAGCTAATATAAGAAGGAAGATTTTGGGTTCTTTTTCCATCAACAATTTTATTTTGTCTCGAAATCTGTACATCTGTGTATTAATCGATCCAAAAATGGTATCTTCACGGATCTCGTACTCCATGCACTACGACCTCACTCGCGCTCAAGATCGCGTACTAGCACCGCTTCAAGAACTGTCCAGATTAAGGATAGATACCAGAGAACCCAATATGCCTGTGCTCTACGTCGCCATGGCCACTTGGATACCTAAATGCAACATGTACCATCATAATAGTAACAAGTATGTCAATGTCAAAAAATACTCGCAGAGTAGATTAGCGTTTTGTATAAAAAGAACCTTCTCTTGTTTTTTATTTCTTTTCCTTTGTCTCAATGTTGCTCATTAGATCCATTTAATGTTAATATTGTGAAAAACCTGTATCGGGAAGTTGTGTATATATAGTGTTTATCGTTTATTGTTGATATATTTTTCATTTATTGTTTTTTGGTATTAAGTTGTGTATGCTATTAAAGTTAAGATTATTTCTTACATTGATTTCGATTTCAAATCTGATGATCTGGTGACTTCTGGGATTCGGCCCCTATATTATTTTGGCTAATATGCAGAGGGGATGGCATGTTCTAGTTCTATTACTTTTTTACTCATGAAATTTAGCAAAATGGAGTAATTTGTATAAAACTTGTGGTATTTGTTAATTATCAAGATACTAAGTGCTTTTGTTCAGTAAAAAAAAAGAATTTAAAGACCAAGACTATTTACAAAAAATCAAAATATAATAACATACAGCACCCTGCAAAGTAATAGCAGTGGCTATTTAAATCTAATTTTAAGCAGTTATTATTAAATGCCCTAACTATTGTATATACCTTGCGAAATTGAATGTTTGATTGGTAGTTCTGGTAGTTATCGAAATGCCGTTAGAGGGATGGGATGCGATGGTTACAAATCATTAGTTTTTTGTTTTTTAGCGAAATCGATAATAATAATTACCCTAAGTAGTTCGTTTGATTGGCAGAAATATTAATTTTAAGTGATATAGTGATTAATTTTCTAAAATAATATGGAAAGAGCAAGACATTGCACTCCGGAAAACGAGGTTTAATAGAACAAGAAAAAACTTAAAAATCTGCAAAACACGTTAATACGTTCTGATAGGAGCACTGAAATGCCAGGAAAATCCTGAAACTCAAGGTAGAATACGAAAGATGATCAACCGCTACGATCGCTAAGTTCGCGCACAACTATTTACTGCACCACAGGTTAAAGTGCGACTTTTGCAAAAAAGGCACGGACGGGATAGATTAAAAATTTGCCGAAAGACATCTAAGTTGGCCCGTTGAAAGGTGGTGAAACATGATCAAATGAAAGCGAAGTAGTTTTATTTAGATCTAAAAGTATGAGAGAATACGCGAGAAGACCTATAGGGACGGCTTATCATTCAAATAATACCATAACAACAGTAAAGCATGAAGGAGCGTCTGTTATGATATAGTCACGCTTTTCGTATTACAGTGTTGAACCTATAGTTTGGATCAACACGAGTATCTGAATATACTCCAAACAAGTATGCTGCCTTATACTGAGAAAGAAATGCTTCTTCGATGGATATTTAGCATGATAATGATCCAAACCAAAGTAGTAAATATTACCAGGTAACACGCAGAAAAGCGTAGGTTTTCTTTGTTTGTTACTTAGTTAGTTATCTTCTTCATCGGATGAAATAGGGCGATATTAATAATCATCATTAGTGTTTAAAATCCCAACGCTCACCTACTATATGTATCATCGATATAAGTAATTTGTAGGTAGAGCTTTACTCGAGGAAAGTATATTTGTTCTATAGGATTTCATAATAGCATTTTTTTAATGCACAAATCCGATTCTAATCGAACTCTAGAACTCTTTCTAGTTAGTGCTAAATTCCTAAATCATTTCATCAAATCATTTTCTAAGCCTAAAAATAGACGAGAAGAAATCGTGATCCGAGTCAACAACCTTGAGGGATCATTTTTAATGCCTCACTCGTCAATCTCGATTTCACATAAATACGTATCCATATACCCTATAACGTAATTGCTGCGCTCTTAAAACAAAATTGCTCTATTAAATTGTATATACCGTTCTCTCCGTCTCTCTCGTTTGGTATTTTAATTGATATACAAACTTTCATAACCGACTCAGCCGCATTCATCTAAGTCGTATTACACGCTATGAAATGCATTACGCGTATTTATTAAAATACAACGCGTTTTAGCAAGCGAAAAAATGGTACCGGGGATTAATTTGTTTCGCGCGATCTCGCGAAATATCTTGACATTAACACGTGGTAGTATTACGTCGCCATAATTGGAGTTATGGATTTTTTATGCGTTCTTTCTCGCCAAATACGGGCAATTGTCAATGACGTTGATGTCGCGTGAAATTGCGCTCTTTATCGATAAGCGTATTTTAAAAAAACAGGACGGCAAACCATATGTTTTATTTTTTATCGTTTATGGAGAGTTACGTATGGAACAGGGGCTTCCAAAGAGCAAAAAAAGAGTTGATTCGCGTGTTTATTAATACAAGTTATTCGTTGTGAGAAATGTGTTTTTAATTGGTGTATAATAACTTGTCTTTTTCGCTTTCATCGAAGTTATAAAGATGTCAAACAGCCTAACAACTGGTTTTTGATGCGTATAATACACGGTACAACCAAAAAGTTTGTGTTAAATGAATATTTACATAACCTGCAGAAGTTTCTAACTATCATATTTTCTATTTTAATGAACTGTACTAGCTAAAATACTATATTACAATAATGAATCCAAAATGCAAATTTGCGTGAAGATAGTTATTCAGTCTGGATCTGGCGTCTAGCGGAGATCAATAACAACGTATTTCTTTTGTTGGAAATATACATGTAAACAGCAAAAAATGTTTAAAAACAATAAACAAAAGTAATGGTATTGATGGAATCACTCACGACAATATGAGGAGAGTAAACACTAACCACGGGACATGTTTCTGCGCACCCAGCTCGTCAGAGTTGCTGCGAGTTCCTGTCTTCCTACCTCACTATTTGTATCTCAGCTTTATATCATGAATCTCCCAAAACAGCAACAAATATATCATCGCCATAACCTCTCTTTTGAATTCATTGATGTAAATCAAGTCACTACTTTACATGGTATGTAACTTCACAAGAAGTAATTAAATAAGATTAAGTCTATAGACTCGCGGGTGATGTGATAGACTTTTGCTTTCCAAGTCATTTGTTTAAAAAAGTATCAAAATATTTATTTCTCACTTTGTATGTAAACAAATCGAGTTTTTTTTTTTTACAAATTTCTTCATGTAAGGTAGTGGAAAATTGAATGTATCATTTATAGAATTATCTGATCTACGCAAAAATTAAAGAATACCATACTATCGTACTCCCTTGCCATTTTAAATAAAACCCTAATTACACGTCGTAAGTTTTTCAAGATTATTGGAAAACTCATGTCCATTTTATTCAGAAATCAGAAATCAGAAATTCGGTATTGCTAGACTTTTTGAATACTATCGAAGTATAAAGCTAATCTTTTTGTAGTTAAAAAAAAAAATCAGCTGAAAATAGGAATATTTCCTATTTTATGGAAAAGCAGAAATAAAGAATTTTTTGCAAGAGATTCCTAAAGCATCGACACCTTCTACATTTAACTTATTATTGAATAAATAATTCAAACGTAGGTTATCACATCCACCTCAGACCTAAAAACTAAATTTAACAGAAGAAGCTACAAGTTATAAAGAAGGTGGTGTTTTCTAAATGTTTTTACAACCAAAGATTTTTACAGGATTTTAAAATTATTTTCATTTTATTTTCACAATTTTTATGGTCTCTGGCTGGAGTTGAAAACTTACGAGCTCAAAACAATCCAAAAATTTCGAGCAATATGCTAAACTTTTCGTATTGTTTTAGCTCAGAGCCAGAAGCCATAGAAATTGATGATAATGAAGTCGAAAAGCAGAAAATTCAACAAGAATTGGATGTTTCAACAAAACCAGTTAAAGATGTTGAAAAATCATCATCAGAAGCAACGAATTCCGAAGAAATTAATGATGTAACACCTGAAGAAAATTCAAATTGCAAAAGCGAGTTAAATAAGCAAAGTTCAACTTTATCAAATGAGGAAAACGAATTGGATTCAACGGCCAACCAATCCACCACAAGAGATGAATCTCAGTTACTAGAAGACGTTGAAGAAATAAATGATTCATCGGAAGACGATGAAGACTCTTCATCTAAAGGTAAAGACTCTGAAGATGGAGAGGGAGACGATTCTGTACTCAGTGAAGATAACCTCGAAGATAGTATTAAGAATAATACCCCGAATCGAATAAAAGATAAGACTGGAGATCTAAAGATAACCCCCAACAAGGTGTTAAGTCCTAAACAACTCCAAAGAAAATTGGAATTTGAGAAAAAACGTCAAGAAAAGGAAAAAGCTAAAGAAGAAAGTAAACGCAAAAAGCTAGAATTAAAAGAGGAGAGAGAACGTCAGAAGTTTGAAGAGAAGAAGAGACAAGACGAAGAAAAAAAGAAAATCAACGAAGAAAAGATGCGTCTCAAACAAGAGAAGGAAGAACAAAAAATTAAGGAAAAGTTAGCCAAACAAGAAGAGAAGGACAAGAAACGCCGTGAAAGAGAAGAAAAAGAAGAAATGAAGAAAAAAGAAAAGGAACAGGAAAAACTAAAGAAGCAACAGGAATTGGAGGAGAAGAACAAAGAAAAGCAAAAATTGGAAGGGCAGAAGTTAAAGACATCAGCAGCATTTGTCAATTTTTTCGTACCAAAGAAAACTGACTCAACCGAAGACAAAAAACCGGAAGAACCTTCCAAATTCATGCCTTTCGAAGTTAAATCCGACATGAGATTAGCTCCTGTATCTCGAAGAAGCTTAAAAGAAAGTGACAATAAAGCTAAATTCGATGACCGACTCAAAAAGCAAGATGATAAAGTTAAATTATACTTAGAAGAGTTAAAAGAAGGCAAGGAAGGTGGTAAATCCTCCAAAACTTGGCCATTCGAAGAAGCCGATACTGAAGATGACGTGGTAATCGTTGGAGAGAATGTTGGAGAGACCATTGTGGACCAGAAGCCAAAATTGGAAAAGATGAGAGTCAAATTTTTGAAATTCCACGAGAACCAGCGTCCACCGTACTTTGGGACGTGGAAGAAACGAAGCACAAAGATCCTTGCGCGAAGACCTTTCGGCAAAGACGAAGTCTTGAATTACGAAGTAGATTCCGATGAAGAATGGGAAGCAGAAGGTGAAGGTGAATCTCTTAAAGGAACAGATGATGAGGATGAGAAAGAAAATGAGTCAGATCATGAGTATGAGGAGGACAACGAAGTTTTTGTACCTCATGGATATTTAAGTGACGATGAAACTAATGATGAAGAAAAAGCAAAATTATCACCCAGCGCTCACAAAGCAAAATTGAAGCTTTTAAAGAACGAATTCGACGAGGAAATGAAGTCTAAAATGCAGAAGATTAAACCTAGAGTCATAGGATGTATCTGGTACAATAAAGATAAAAGCAACGTTGAGGATGCTATCGATAGATACTTGCAACCTTTCTCGATAATATGCAATGGACCAATTCATATAAAAAAGCGTTCGGATGTTCTTTTGCAATCCTCGAAAAAGGTGTCAAAGCAACTCAACAGAGAACACGTTCCAATATTCTTAAAGCTAATCCATGGTAGCGTCGCTAAAAGGCAGAATATTGTCAAGGATTTTATTGAGTATATGAGTAATAATGGGATACAAATGGAGGTTTCACAATTGAGTTTAGGACGCCAGTTAAAAGCTTTCGCACGATGGCAAAAATGCCCTGAAGAGGGTCCTATGCACAATAAATTGTGTTGGTATGTTTGTGACGACGTTCGTAAGGAATACAATGTCAATTTGATCTTATCTAACCAGGTGAAAGTAAGGCAGAAGAAAGCTAAATAGAAGACATAAGTATAAAGAAATTTTGTGCTTTGTATTTTTTAAGAAGCAATTTAATGTTGATAAGCTCTTTTTAATGTTGAAAATATAAAATTCTTTTTACTAAATATGTCTATTCATTTTTTCTACCCTACATACAATGTAAATGCAAACAGTGGTTATATTACACCGAGTGTGGCTCACGACAAATTTGTGCCTTTCTTATCTGTGTCAAACAATTGAAAATTGCAACAATTGTGTCTCCCATTAAGAAGAATATAGTAGGCAAAAACGACTATACCTAAAGAGATTAATTGAACTGAAGAACTAGACTTTTGATAATTTATTCCAAAAAGTTTGAATCAAAAATACTATTAAGGACGAGGGTGGGCACATTATGTTGTAAAAATGTTTCTCTGGTTGTGGATTCTTCGCCGAATTTAGGCTCCCTATATGTCCGACCAACTCTTGCAAGTTGCCAAAAATTGTGCGCTGGTCCTTTACCATTTCTAGACCTCAACCCGATAAAGAACGGAATGTGGGAAAATGTTTTCGTTTGTAATAGCAGATAGTACAGAAAGAAATAAAATGCGCGGTAAAACGACTCATGTCTTCAGGTACAGAATGCATATGACAAAAATAACATGATTTTGAGCATTTGTAAACTAATGAAATCAGCTAGTATCAGTATCTGAATTTAAAGGTACAGCTTGTGTTGGTCTTCTTGGTGGTAAAATCAATTCTTTTGGCTTGTGTAGACAAAATCAAATGGACAGTCGCCGAAAGTCGGTTAGTAAGAGAAGAAGGAAATATGACATAATAAGGCACTCGATATAATTTAGAGATTTTTTAATATTGCAATTACCTTTGGCAGATGCTACAAGGTATGTTGTAAATGCAGACGTACTTGATGTTAGAGGATAGATCACAACATATTAATTTGGTTTATTGCTTTGTTAGTTGGAGTAAATTTGTTTTTTTCTTCTGTATAATTTTATCCGACCATTTTAAAAATATTATAAAGATAAATGAACAAATAACGCATACAACAAATGACTAAAGTACATGCAGACAAAAAAACATATAAATTAAACGATATATTTGATATTTTGGAAGAGTGAGGAATTCGTTGGTAAGATTACTAATATTTCATATCACAGGATGTTTTCCTATCAGTATTTTTTAATTTATGATCTTTCTGAAGAGTTGATTATTCAGCTTAGACCCCGGGTAATCAATGTATGTTGGAAGCACAGAAAACTTGACTCAAATAAACATGTTATGCCATCCTCTATCTGCTTAATACATGATCATCCAAATATTTAATCCTTTCTGATCTACAGAAAAAGATGTTTGTCCTGTCCAGTGTTATTTTTTCAATGTGTAATCTAAAAAAATCTAAAAAATAATTGTTGCTTTTGAAGCTGTTAGTGCTAGTAGTTAGCTGTGTTACTAGTTTAAATTTGGCAAATCTAAAGGTCCTACTGGCAAATTAGTAAGATTGTACAATAGAAACATGGTCGTATTGGAATAATTGCATTAACTGTATACAGTCAGTGCCAATAAGGTGCTATCGCTTTTTTTAAGTGAAGTCCTTACAATAAGAAGTACTTGAAAAAAATCACCAATTAGTCAAAAAAATTTGTCACATGACCACAAAATTTTACATTTTTTGTAAATAATAGTTTGATAGTTAAAATGGAGAAAAATGTTAATAAGAATAAGTTGTTAAAAGTGTGAGTTTAAAAAGTGAGTTCAAGTGTTTACAGCGGCTTTCTTTCGTTAAATTATTCAGTCTGATTAAAGTAACCGTCAAAAATGATATTTAATTAAAATATAAAATTACTTGAATTACTTCCTAACAAAAATTTGAAATATGTTTTCTAGCTTTCAGATTGTTCAGGTATCAAAGGTTACATACGATAAAAAAAAATCTTATCGTAATCTTAGTTTCCGACGTTTTCGGAAAATAGCACTTTCGATTTTGACGATTAAAAAAAAATTAATAACTAATCATTTAGTGTGTTTTCAGATAAGCACAAGTAGAAATGATTTCTATTTGTGCTTATCTACTTTCTAAATTTCAAAGAACGTGTTTGAAATGTTTATTTAAAAAAAAAAACTATTAATTTTACCAACTAGTTTTTATAATTCTTTGTAAACAATCATTTACATCGAATCAAAATAAAGCCTCGCCGTATCCATATTTCTTGTACGATTCTATGACTCAAATACTTCATAATTAAACTGCTGTATGAAGGTAATGTACCAATAAAACAAACACGTATACTTTTACGTTAAAAATAGCGTTGAGGTGTTACACATTGTATTGCCAAAAAAAAAGGCATGTGTAATATCGCGACCATATAACATGGTATAAATCAGCAACGTGTGCACTTTTAATTAAGTCCAGATTACTAACAGCTTGGTGCCGAGTGAAAACTTAAACGTCCATAGGCCACATAAAAGAGGAATTTTCTATAACATCTGGTCTTTATCAAGGTTTACGGTTATGCTTCGGAAGGAAAACAAATTACGGCGAAAAATTACGTGCTCGGAACGTTCGAGATAATTGCTCCAAATATTTGCTATAAGTTGTACGAGAAAAGTTAGATTATCCAGTCAGTAGAATCGTGGAAAGTTTAGGACCTATTTGGAAGTTATTTCGAACCACGAATTAAACGAATATCTTTCTTGAATTTTTTTACAGCAGTCAAAGGGCTCATAGGTCGCGGCAATATGACCGTGGTACCAGCGCAGAAAGGAGATATAAGAGGAGTCATCGTAGATCGCCGACGTCAAAGAAAAGGCATCGCCATCGCCACGAGAAGTCCACTTCCAAGAGGAAGCATAGCCGACGATCCTACTCTTCAGATCAGGTCAGTGTCGATTTACCTTGAAAAACAATTGAAACCTTGAATTGAGACAAAACGGGTAACTATTAACGCTTAGTTCTTAGATGTTAGTCTATAATTTTTTTTCACTTCTTATATTTATACATATTTGATATTAATATATACTCCAAAAACGATCTTTTTTGTTGTTTGTTACATATATATTTGATCATTCAGTATATTTATACACATATACCAATTTATTTTTATTTTTTTCGAACTTTCACCAATGTGATCAATCCTAGTTCATTCTAATAGCATTGCTGTTGATGTTACTGTTAGTCTATTTTACTTCAAATTTTACGTGTATTGAGAAATAATTAAGAATTTTCAGAAATTAAATTTAAAAAAATCTAAAACAAATCTGTATAATTTTTGAAAATTATATAGATTTGTGTGGATATAGTAGCAAAGATTTCAAAACAATTCCAGAATTACTCTGGTCAGAATATCCTGAATATTGAATGTTTCAAAAAAATTGAATTCAACCTGAAACATACAGGGCCACTTACCACAATATTATATTATGGATGAAAATTAAGAAAGTAGATAGCAACATTCTTGTTTTAAATGGAGGACCTTATTCTTTAACGTTCCTTCTTAAAAACTTTGACAGGCGTACCTTAATTTAAACATCAATATCTCTTTTTGGCTTAAATATGCAAATCAGTTGCGAGGTTCTTATGAAAATGTTATATAGGATACTTTTGATTATATCTACATATTTTAACTCAAAACAACAAATATAACACTGTACTTCCTATAATTAAATTAACACATTTGGAAACAGTTTATGAACACTCTGTATAAGCTTAGCAACTGTAAATATAAGGTGTAGTATGCAAGACCTACAAAAATAAATACCTTAATCTTCATAATATTCTCAAATATTTAATTTCAACAAGGGCGGTGCAAATGCTAAAATTTTAACATGATCGTAAATATCTCGAAACCACAGACTCGATTCTATACTAATTGTTCCAAAATTTCCAGTTCTATTTATACTAACGTCATTAACATTTCTAACAAACGAGTTTCCTGAAATATACTCTAGATAAATTTGATTAAATACGTAATTCATAAGATACTCGAAATTGATTTGCATAGCACATAAGAAGGAATATTGAGGTTTAAAATAGGGTTCAAGAAGAAAAATTAATGTCTCAAGGTTGGCACATACTAGATCCATAGTTAAAAGTCCCATGCAAAGAATTTGTAATATGCAAATTGAAATTGTTTACGAAGGAAACAATTCTTAAATATAACCATAACATAAATGCTGTAGAATAAATCCCACTTAATCATGGTTTTTGGTCGTGTAACATGCAAGATATCGAAACTCACGTTTCGCACGTACAATTTATCGCAGATTTTTTTTTTTTTGTTATCTTATTACTTATATATTATACGCTTGTCGAAATACAAAATAGAAGGTCCGCCGTCTTCTGTTATTTACAACAACATTATATTTAGCTCGTCTCGTCTATACAGCATTCCGGGTTCTCTTTTTTGTAATTGTGATTTTATCATCGTTACAATAGCCTAAAAAAGGAAACTTGAAAGTACAAGTATCGTCTTTTACTTTGTTCTTTTCGGAGATGGATTTATGCAAATCATTTTATTCGAGTTATTTCAAAGGAGGCCATCCATTGTACGCTTTGCCTGTCTTATTTCATTAAACCTATGGGATTTTAAAGGTCAGTAGTTGTAGAATTACATATTGAATGCATAATATATCTCTTGGAAATTATTTTATCTAAACAGCGTGATTCATAATAATAATATTATTGTTGAAAGTTCAGAGGTCTTCTATTAAAACATTCATAATAGTGTAATGGGTTTTAGTATGTTCAGAAATTGGACGTGATTGCTCTGACGGATAATATTTTTTATTTGATGGGATTTATGGAATTGCTTTCAGGGATAGTTCTGGTTTATTTTGTTTCCCCCTTGCAACGACTAAATATGGATATTATCTTCCGCGTGGGAAGGCCAAGTACTTGGGTTCACCAAATAAAACCACAGAACCACGTTGATTGGGACTGCCTGCTCATCCTAAACAAAATGGGAATAATAAAATCTACTTGCAAATCTTACAATAATCCAAACGCACGGCTACGAGGGGGTAAAAATATCACTGTGCACTTGTACAAAAGAAATTTTTTTGCAAAAAATTAGTTCGTAGGCTGCGTGATTGACGACTTCCATTAACATGTATGAATCACACAACATCTTAAATTTAATATAATTTTTAGGCAGAAATTAAAAAGAGAGAATAAATAAACAGATCAGATGTACCAAGTCGTTTGGACAATTTTGATCACCATTGTACAGACTATTATTTAACTCTTAATCTCGAGGTTAGATCCATCCCAAACATGCACGCGTTACGCTTTATCCATTATCAGAAAAAAAAGATATCTTGTATCAGAAAACCCTATTCTAATCCCAGATAAATTGATGGTATTAACTAGTCATAACCAATAACTAATGAATAATAATGTTTCTCTTGGAGTCTTTGAAAGATTCTAAAGTAACGTTGTTGCCATCAGGTGTGAAACAAATGAAAATGTCAACAAGCATAATCGCTCCTCGCCTACTTGGATTTATATGTAAATATATAGTTCTCTTGTTAAGGTAAAAATCTATATGAGCCAGTGAAAGTTATATCATAATAATGACTTTAACAGCCGTCGTACGCTTTCTTCATTTGTTATTTAAGCTATAAAAAGGATATTTTAAACGGTGATTTCTTGTAACGGGTATTTATCATTCGTCATTTGTTATTTGTATAAAATTAAAGTCGGTTGACTCTCACTAGATAACTACGGTCTGAAAAACTCGAATTTTACCTACGCAGATGTTATACGCGTGTGTAACGCGATTTTAAACGGGGCATCTTGTAACATTTGCCGAACGTAAACTCGGGTATCTTTCCAATACGCTCTTGGGAAAAAGAAGTTGCAATATCAATTAGAATTGAGGGGTGCTTTTTGATTAATCTTTGTCCTTTTGTCATCATATTTGGAAATTGAAAATTTTTGATGAATTTTTAAAAATGGGCAGTGGAAAAACATCTTTCTTTGCCCGTTCATGCAGCTCTACTACTGTTACTACATATAAGTTTAAATTGGAAGGATTGGCAAGAAGAAGGACCAACAGAGTATATTTCTACACCACAAGGATCCGCAGCGGCTATATCATATTTCCCGTCTTTAAAAACTCAAAATTCGTTTACTTACTAGTTTTTGTACATGAGCTTGAGTATGGGTCGTGTAATTTTTCGGCCGTTTGCTGTTGAATAATCGAAGCGGATGTCTATAAATGTACCTAGAGCCAACACCAAATTTTCTTTCACTTTTTATTGCATCCCTCTTCGATCCCCTTGATGTAATCGTACCACGGACTTCTGATATTTATGCCGATCAGTTCAATTCTTCCCGCTATTTCCCAATATATTTTCTTATATCATTCTGATTTGGTTAACGAGCTTTAAGAAATTATCATGCCTATTCATATTTAGCTCTTTTCTGTCATGTTGCTGTTGTATATTGTCGTTTGGAACATGTGTTTATATGAATCTTTATGATAAAAATATTCCAAGGATGCGTGTATTTAAAATTACTCTGTATTTATAGATGCAGCTTGATTGTACCAGTATTTTATTTGCCTGTTTTTATAATGTTTTCTTCCATGCAAAATAATAGAAGTTAATCAAAATCTAACCTAACCGTGATATAGAAAACAATTGGTAGAATTACGTTTTGCCCAGATCTTTTCTTTTTCATTTTACGAAACTACAACGTAAAATTTTAAGCAAATTAAATAAGAATTATAGGTGGTTACGAAAAAGGTTGCGAATTCTTCTTTGGTAGCGCAAGTAGGAGGAGGAAAGCTAATACCATAGATTGTATCATCCGCCTTATCTATTTTCGTTTATGCACCTACTCTATTACGGTCGTTCGAGGTTCTATTTGCGTGTGATGCCGATGTACCCGGGGCTTATTTTTCAACTTCGAACGGCGCGACTCATGCCACCATCTGTGTTTGTGCGTATGATGCATTTCACTCCACTCCTACCGGCTAGCAGCAGGGCACGCGGTGGAGACGTTAGTAGTCGAAAACGCGACGGCCTTTCAGTTTTAGTTGCGGCGCCGTAACTCACCGAAGAGAACCGTTCGTTGTTACCCTCTCTCTCATTCTCTTCATCGCGAAATGTCGACTATCGCAACGGTTTCTATGTGCCGCTATCGTACGGGTACAGCGTGATGGCCGCGTGGCCCGCGGCTCAACGGCTGGCCGCGGCTAGGATCTTCGCCCTCGCGTTGCCCGGCGATTACAACAACAAGGCTGGCGGCAAACGATTAAGGGATAAGCGGCAGCCGGAACGGCCACCTCCCGACGTCTGGTGGGTTACGGCGGATCGTCATCAGGCCAGGTTTCCGCATTCGTACGATTCCGAATCGGCGACGGTCGTGATACGATCGGGTACTTCCGACTACGATGACGATGACGATTACGATTTGGACGACGATGAACAGGATCAGGAGGTTTTTGTTTTCTCTTTTGTTTTTGTCTCTAGTTTATGTTTTGTTTTTTTTTAAGGATTTTGTTTAAATACTTGTTTGAGGTTTACTAACACTCACTCAAATCATTTGAGCAGGAGAATTCCATTTTATTTTAATTCTTTGGGAAAGTTTATATATGTTTAAAAAAGTTGATAATACTACCTAAACTTCTGTGGCCCTCATTTTCTTCTTGTTTTGAAAATTTGGGCAATTTTTACGTATGGTTAGGGAGTTGGTGGCAATTTAGGTTATAGGTAGGTATAATTTCATCGTCCTTGATAGTAATATGTAATATAGCTCACATCTATATGGTTTGGAAAAAAGCGAGAGTTGAGCCTAGATACTTCTTTTTAATAAATTTTAAGTTTGCAAAAAAAGAAACAACTGTCGTAAATGATGTCATCGTGTCTGTCTTATTTATGTGGAAGGCAGACGTCCAGATTGCTGCATTTTTTATTATAATATTCACAAAGAACAAGTAACTCTTAAATAATTACATCGATTTTTTCCTTGACATTTTTATCTACAAAAATATAGAAAAGCAGATTTGGCGGTTTAATTCCAAAAACAAATATTCGGAGTTTCTATTTTGTCTTTTTAATTAATTTACTACGTTATTTTTGTAATATTAAAACTCTTAATACATTACAAAAATAAAATGCCTATTATTAAATAAGGATAACAAATAAAGACCCATGCAAGGAATTAAACGAATTGGTAGATTACTCTTGATGAAATATTTGTCAAAGTTGTTAAACTTTGTGTTTGTTACGAATCCGAAAAGGCCTTGATAAATGACGTTCAAGATTTTTTTTAATGAAAAATGCTAATTTTCTTTTATCTCTAACACCTTTATTTGGATTTGCAGACAAAAGCTAAAACGTCCTCAAGGCCACTTTTAGTTTTTTATGTATTGGTGCACTCAACATTTTTATCCGACATTTTGAACACATTCAGCAACTTTGACAAATGTAAATTGGTGATTAAAAAAAATATTCTCTCAATTCGTGGAGCGAACCTTCGAGTTTTCGTGTTTGCAAAATTGGTTGCCTAACTTTCGGTAAATACAGTCAAGTCTAAATACATATTGCAAACTGACTACTATTACTTTATTTTGATCGTTATTCTGAGAAATATCCCTGTCTATTCATTGTTCTATCGCGTAGATATTACAATTTTTAATCAATATCTAGGAAAAACCAGACCACAAAGCATTTTCGGGACCACAGACCTATATTATCTTAATTTTTTCTAAGTAATTATAACGTGTACACAACATATTTTGACTCTAAAGTAGTCAGAAAATAAGCTAAATATAGTGCTAAAATTTTACTGTTTATGTAAAACACCCTTACACATTATTGCAATAGAAACCATATTGGTGAAGACAATATTACATCCGTCAATTTTATAATAAAAAAGAAACGCCATAAACTGAATTATTTCATGAAACCGCAACATGATTCGTTAATGCAATTTGTGTTCGATTTCTATTTTTAATATTCGTTAAATAATGCATTATCGTATTTGCACAGCACGTACTCAGGTTCCGGCTTTGGAAAGGGATGTGGTCGATTTACGCAAATGTTTCAAATTGATAAACAAAAGAACGGCAATGTTAATAATCCCCGATCTCTGACATAGGTACTAAATTGTTTTTAAGTTTATATTTCAAATTATACAAGGTGCGTCTGTAAACTAGTGTGCCTAGTGAAAGGGATGTTAAAATAGGTTTGGAATTTTATTTTCAAAACATGAAATGTGACAAAAATTAAATTGGGTTTAAATATACAATTACAAACTGTGCAGGGTTAGTGGGGGGATTGTGCCTTTGTGAAAGCGTTTCCTATTATGCAATCTGATAGTGATACCGATACATTTTCCAGAAATTACGAAGAATTAAAAAAAGACATGAGCAGTACAGCCGTAATCAGGTGATATCAAAAATGCGTGGCATATGATGGAGTTCCGTTCATAATAACATCGTTAAAACTTCTAAGTGACGAGTTTCGTTAAATACTCTGTATATGGGGAAAATAATGTTTTCTTTTAACTCTACTAAGTGTTTAAATAAATGATTGTGTACAAATAAACAATGCAATTAAAAAAAAATACAGGGGCCCATAGACCTAATTTCTCGTTTTTCTTTGGACAACGATTTAAAAAAAGTTGGGGCCACTGGTCTAAAATTAATCATTTCTCGTTGTAACATCATTAACAATATGGCCGGTTAAAGACATGCGTCTGAGAATGCGAATCCAGATATTTACATCTGAGTAATTTGTACTAACTACTGTGCGGTACTGGGAATTGTTTATAAAAAACGTTAAATGATACTTTATTTTTTCATTCTTTAAATTCATTTTTTTTTTCAAATTAATCTATTAAAAATGCTAAAGTTAGATTTAGAATTGGTGTAATCAAAAGATTATTGTATAATTCAATGCATGCCTATCCTATTACTGGGTATATTAATTTTTAAACAATACTGTGTCGATATCCACATGGTTCTTTTCCACTTTCTCGTGCATAAACATTATTGTTCCTAAAACTTGGATTAACGTACACTTCGACGAACCATCTCATACATATTCAATTTTAAAGCCTACAGATTTACAATTAAAGGAAATTTATATTTAAATAATTACGTAGTTTTAATCGATTAACAAAAGCCAGTTTCACTATTCAACATCTTGTTTACTATTGCTAGTGAGAACAGTAGCTACAATTATGGCTTAATATATTAATCAGGGATAGAGGCAACATAAATATAAGCGACCTTGATCGGAACTGAGTTCCAAGATCAATTTTTCATATCATCGAGTTAATAAATTCTCGTTTTACTCAATAGTGTTTATAACATACGACAAAGGCTGCTTCGGATAGATTTTATTAGCTCAAGGGATACGCACACTTGACTTAATAAGCTTTATAGGGAATGTAGGAAAAAATCATTGATAAATGGTTCCTCTCCGTGTGTTACAAGCTGCGCATGAAGGTTAGACGTTCTTCAACATTCACGCACGTCGTATGTACTGGTAAATTCATTTAGGTAAATAATAAACACAGCCTTGTGAGAAGCTTACGCTTGTATCTTTTCTAGTACCTACATTTCATTGTAAATAAACATACCTTCATTTACCAATAATCTCGATAACCATGACTAACATGTTTCCTTCAAAATAGCCAAAATCCGGGTCTAGTTGTTTATTATTGATCTTTTATATCTTAATGGAAAAGCAAGTAAGTCTGCGCATTGTTCAATAACAGGATCATATTGTAGGAATATTTTAAAACAGCTTTCTTCGTAATTTCTAGTTTTAATCACGATTGGTAATCTTAAAAGCACCATGCTGGTGATTATTGGTGCTTGCATTTTATCGACTACATTTTTTCAATAATTAATAGGTGTAGCTTTGTGGAATTTATCGTGAAACAATTTGGAAGAATGCTATTTCTCATGCTTGGCTATCAACGAAGACCTACAATGTATAACTTTGGTATCATTTAGTCATGGTGAATGCTTTAAATTTATTGCACCTTGAATAGGAATAGGATATGTACAATTTATTGTAAAATTATTTACGCCTGGGTGTTATAGAAAAATAATTTTGAAGATTTTTAAGGAGGCAATTTGAATCGAATTGACTATTGTTTAATATTGGCGAAATATTCTCAGATTATGTATCCAGAGTAGGTGCTTCTCAGATTAGAATCCTTGGCACACGAGAAACTAGATTTTGATTAAGTTCGTGATTTTTTTTGTATTTTTTCAAGAGTCCATTCCATATTACTTTTTGCAGAACCAACCCACCTATTACTTTTTCTTTAGTTTGTTATAACTAAATTCTTCAAAATCTTTGGTGGTATTTATTTCTACATAATTCTGGAAAATCGTAATTATTTTTTAACGGGTTTTGCTTTTGTTCAAATTTGGTTTAGAAGAAATATTTAGTAATCATCTTAAGTAAAAGATCAAAAAGGTTCCAACCAAATGCAAATTGTTAATTTTTTAGGATTTTGATAAATTTCCAAAAGAAATTATTACAAAAAAAGGAATGGGGTGTATATATTCTTTAATAGCGCTTGTTATGCAATGTTCCAAAATTCGTCAATGACAAAAAAGTCAGGTCAGTTTTTTCTTAAAGAAAAGACTATTTTGAAGAAAATACGAATTTTCTTCTTATTTTCGAAACACCTCGTATGAGCGTCAATATTTTTTAACTACACCTATATTTTAACATCTGAAAACTCCTGTTTATCGAGATTATAAAGCGTATTTTGCCAACGTACACGCAATTTATTAAAAACACACATACTCACACAGAAGCAAGCACAAGTAAGCAAGCGATACATTTCCAGGAGATTCGCTATTGCACAGCTTTCAACGGGACGCGCTTTTTTCCGCACGCAAAGTTTAAAATCTTTCGCTAAAGATAACCAGATCTCGCCGGTGCCTCTAATATAACAACACAAAACGGAGTTACCGCGTTTATAATTAGAGCGGCAGCGTTGTGTGGAGGTAACTTGCCGAAGACAAGAAGTTTATTGGCAGTTCAGATACGGTTTCATAGAGATCTCTAGTTCGTTATATCATTTTGCTGCTTTAAACTGGATAGCTTCGAGATAAGTTAGTTTTTTGTAGTGATTTCTGTTTGGTGCAAGGAACAACCCATTCACAGAGCCGCGAATTTCTCCCTACACCGCTAATAAATGTACACAATAGGAAACACCTAGCGGAATTATCGGTTTTCCTTATCATTACTCCACCTGTCTTTGCCGCGAGCAGACGTTTCGTAAAGCTCCTCGTGTGTTATTACGCGTATAACATTGGTGTCCTTAAGTTAGTATTTGAAATCATCAATTTTGTGTTGTTAATTTTAAAAGAAGATATAAGATAAATAAATATGCTGTCGCTTCAAGAAGAGAGACATCGCAGAAGATTGAAGAGTTACAAGCTTCTCGCGAGGATTAAAAGGATATTTCGGAAAATAATCCAGGTCAGGACTTTTCAGAAAACTTTCAAATGAACATCCTCTAGACTAGACTACTAGTTTTAGAAAATTACTTGGTGAATGTGGAATTTGCATGAATGCTTCTCTCTTCGCTTTTTTTTATTTAATTTTAATTTCATATAAACAATAATGTACATATAAAAAATCTAATGTTTTTTTTATTATTTAAAACTCAATAAAAAAATGAATACACAATTGTTTGATGTTTGATATTGTTAATAATTCATCATCAAAACATTCTTCAAAGTCCATGTTAAATAAAAAAAATATAACTAAAATATACTTAAAATAAAAATTCTCAAACAAAAAGCATTAAAAGACTTTTGAAAAAAACAAAGTTATTGCTTTTAAAATGATCTTTTTCTAAAATTCAATACATGCAAAGAAAATCTTTGATCTCCTGATATTTCCCAATCAATAATTCCACGTGTCAATTGAAGTATTTATTGATAAGATCTAATTTATTAGCAATTAGATATCGGTAATCATACAAACAAAATAAATAGAATATATTTACTTTTAAATAAAGTGGTTAAAATTGACACCGACATTCGAAGCCCCTACAATGTTTTATTATAATTTGTTTATCTAAATGTACAGTACAGTAAAACCATTGTTTAAAATTAAATTCTTTTCGGCCATCCAGTTATTAACGTTTTGTATACATTTTACGTTCCTTTTTGTGAATGGTTTTGGTCGGTGTTATAAAACATTGGTATGCGACTGCTTTGTGCCAAAAAAATGTATTTAGAAATATCTCTCTGAATGAAGCACTGCTGAGTCAGTTCAGGTCATAAAAATTGAATAATGCGAATCTCCAACATAATTGTACTTATTTGGTGGTAATTGTTGACTGTTTTTTAAATAAAATGTTTGCCACCCAATATAACATCTTCAAAATAACTTTAAAAATGTTTTTTTCCGTCGCTAGATCCTTTTCTCAACAATAAATAGTTCTTCTAAATTTTGGCTAAAAACTATTCACCTTTTTGAAATAGAAAACCGCCTGTAATACCAAATTTCATTTCCGAAAGACAAAATGTCAATATTCTTAAATAAAATGCTGGATTTAAACTTTTTGAGCGATTCTGAACAAGTTATTTTAACGACATTTTTTTTAATAATATTTATAATTTTTTTAATATGCAAGTGGCGTCATTTTAAGTGAGAGGTTCTTTGTTGGTCATTGATAATTTTTCATTCTTGTGTTCTTGTATTTGCGATTACTGGCTTGAGGGTACAGAGTATCATTGCCTAGTTCTATTTTAAACTTAGCAGAAACACACAAAATCTTAAAAGAAGGATTGAGGGGCGAAGCTTTGGGCTAAATGCAAACTTACGACTGGTTGCAACAGTTTAAAGGAAACCCATCAAATCAAAATCAATATCAAGTCCTTACTAATCTCTTCGATATGGGTGGCGTTATCCATAAAGAATTCGTACCTCTAAGCCAGAATATGAGAAGCAGCTTTTGAGGAAAATCAACCTGGGCAGAGTTCTTCCTCCAGCGTACTTGCCTGAGATCCTTTGGTTGGTTGTTGGAGCTAGGTCGCAGCCTTCTAGCTCGTAGACGGTTTCATTCTTCCCCCTCGTACTATTTGTTAATAATTTTCCGGAAGTGAGTAAGATTGAAATAGTCGATAATTTTGTCTTGGAATTAGACCACCCTACTTCTAGAAAGAGGTCCAACGACTATTCATAGCCTTAGAGGACTCACAGAATTTCCAATTCCCCAATGTACCGACAATTCGCGCGGATGTTGGGTCAAATTTGGTATTTGGAAAACTTATTCAAAAATGCATAACTGCTTGTTCATATATAGATTCCTTGTACTAGATTTTGTCTATATCAATAAACAATTAAAGGGTCCCGCTTAAGAGTGTAACACTTACAATAATTTCAACATCTTCTAGAAAATTGAACACATTATGGCTAAAAACAATCAACAAATCCATAATAATCGTTTTGTTTTTTTTTTGCAAAATCTTACGGACAAATTATTTACAATTACCCCAATTGGTTCCAATTAGGAAAATATCAAAGTCAAATGTAAAGGTGTTATACTAGTAGATTCTTTTTTTTTTATATTCCACTAGATTTGAACTCATTACAAAAACAGGAAACAAAGTATTTTATCGCTGTGATATGAATAGGTCACTTCAACCGCTCAATAAAACCGCTCAATCAATTGTACTAATATCAATTTGCTCACAGCCGTTGGTATTTATAGATTTTTATTATCCTTGTTACGTTTGATAACATTCAGACATTTTCTATACTTGCGGTCAACTTAAGAGTGAATTTATCGACATGTAATGAGGTCACCAACTAGGTTAACTTTTTCTTTTTTTACGCTTGTGTACTTTGTTATAATTGCAATTGAATCCTAAATACACAAATATAATTTAATTTTACATACCACAACTATTTTCTACGAGATGAATTTTATTTTCCCAGATAAAATCTACCCTTTGGAATCAAGTTCCTATTCCCAGTAATTTATAATATAGCAATGTCTTACAAGTATGT
This sequence comes from Marronus borbonicus, assembly GCA_902655005.2. Taxonomy (NCBI): domain Eukaryota; kingdom Metazoa; phylum Arthropoda; class Insecta; order Coleoptera; family Scarabaeidae; genus Marronus; species Marronus borbonicus. Next base: position 3,125,724 of record LR737396.1, read on the forward strand.
ATTTAGAAATGCTTTTATATTTACGAAGTCAATGGCCTAGTTCTGTTCTGTTCTGCCTAGTAAATTAAAAGTAAACTATGCAAGTGGAAAGTTATATTTGCAAGTTATTCGTTACATATTGGGGTTAGTTTATTAAATAAAAGAAAAAATGAATTCCACGATTCCTCATGCGTGAAATTGAAGTAATTACGTGTGAGGTCTATATATTGCTTTAGGAGAACTGTTATTCCGTTCAGTATAGTGGACCATACAGTCAAGTATTATAACTAGTGTTGACAAAGGCAGGTGAAATTATTACTTTTTTGCAGCGACTCGACAGACTCGTGTTTTGTCGACTCTCGGGGACACCAGTAGCTTTTCTTATGAGACGAATAGACATGAGTCTGTCTAGTCGCTGCAAAAAAGTAGTAATTTCATCTGCCTTGGTCATTTCTTATAACATCTACAACCTGTGGGAGTTTCGTAACCCAATTCCACAGTTACCACTAGAGTTTCATAATTTTCCATCATTTCATTGCAATTAAATGAAATCATTTTCTATTATTAGCTTTGGTGTTTGAAGGGTTTCATGTCTATTTAGTATTTATACGCGTGCAAGTGTTATAAAGTAGTATAAATATGCATTATCCTATTGGTATTTGTATTTCTCTACTGATAAAGACGTTATCTTGCATGTGTTTGCGATTATTACTTCCATGCCAATATGATATACGGAGTCATTTAGAATCAATATGTCGGCCAATGCTTCATATTATTAATATAATAAAATCAATCTTTATCCCTACAAATTAATAATTCTTCATATACGTCAGTAGTCTGAAAAGTGTCCAGGCTAACACAGAATTTTTTGTTGTCAAATTCAGTTTCATTTCTCTACCTTGCAAGTCTACGCATTTTTCCCAACAATGCTTTCATCTCTTTAACCCACCCAAACGCGGCAGTTGGCATCTTATTCCGCAAAGTAGATGAAAATCTCTGTTCTCCGAGCCCTAGGAAACGGAGAAATGTTGCTCGAGGGTAGATTTGGCGAATAGGATGGGTGGTCTATCAAATCGAATCCCAATTCGTGAATTTTTGCCATGACGATCGTTGAATTGTGAAGCGGTGCGTTTTGTTGGTAGAACATTGAACTGCGGCCTTTTTTCCGACGTATTCGCAATTATATTACCAGAATATTATTGAGGAAGAATGCCATTTTCATTTTGAGGTTTGAAATTTTTCAAACTATGCGCGTATCTTGTAGTGTCGAAATGTTAAAATCTTCTAATTGAATTTATTTCTGAAAGACTTTGGATCTTCCACCAAATCTATTTTAAAATCAGTAAGGTTACTGACATGATTAATACCGTACCAATTTAATTATTGATAACCAGGCAATTTTAACAACTAAACGTATTTTAAAGACGAAAATAAGACCGTCGTTTTTCTTCTTTTTATTATTAAGTATATTTACTTGATATACTTGTCTGCCAAAAGTCCTGTGTTTAGCTTTTCGCCTCAACGTAATAAATATTATTTTATGGACAGAAATAATAACCTGTGTGTGGGTATATTATTAACTCGTAGGCTAGTATTTTTAAAGTTATGTACATCTATCATGTATGCAGGATTTATCAGGGGTTTTGAGTAAATATTGAATATCTCATACGGATAGTTATATATTGTACAACATAGATCGAATATCATATGTGAAGAAGAATGACTTCAAACGATAACAACTTTTTCCGAGAAAGTGAATTTAATACCTCTAATTGGATGATGTTACAAATAGCATCTACAGCAATAACCTTTTAGAATACGATATTTTGTTTATTTTCCGTGAACGATAGACCCTCTCAACAAGTTTTTTTTTTGCTTCAATCGTATGGCTTCAATGTTTTGTAACGTAATACGTGTAAAATCGGAGAGCCCTTACTGTAGTTATACGTCGCTTTTTTCTAATTTAAACTAAATGTGATACAACAAATTGCCGTTATTTTTAATTTAATCGGTTAGACATAGTAAACATGAAGTTTTTCGGTTGTGTTGTTAAGTTAACTTACTGTTACCAAAAACACTCTCACTTTGAGTGAGAATCACAGGTGTGAAACTATTTAATACAGTTGCTGCTGAACTAAAAGCACTGGATTTTTAGAAGAAAGCTTTGCACATTTTTTGTAATTTAGAGCCTTATAATCTAAATGATTTTCTAAATTTTTTGTAAACTTTTTGTTTACTCAACAAGCTGACAAAGCAATACAATAGAAGCATTAAACAAGGAGTTAGTTGTAGCATAACATAGCCGGAATCTTTACAGAAACAATAAAAACATGAACGGTAGAAGTAGAAAAAGCGATCCAAAGCTTATCTGGTGAAACACAATTAACAAAATAATTATTAAGAGATTAAATAAATAATAAACCGGAAACTCAAGTAAAACAATGCAATAACCATCAAAGTCGACACTGGATGGTAACACAGCAATAATAACAAACAATTTATTGAAGCAAATAATTGTACTTAACTAAATTCAGATCTGACTAACTAATCAAGAATCTAGTCAGCTAACTAGCAATTACATCAGATATACAAGGATACAGAAAAATCCATGCGAACATCCTACAAAGGGCAAGGCCAAATTCCCAAAGAGGGACATACAGTAAGACACCGATTAACGACAATTTTCGATGTAACTCAGACTGCTCGAAATTTAAAAAATGTTACTTACGCTGAAGTTGCATCGCAGCACACACAGAGTGTCCTTGTCAAATCAAAATTGAGATGAGTTAGAAATAATTTTTACGATTGACTGGAATCGTATAGAAATTACATCTTTCCCCCATAAGGATGACATATTACCAATATTATTGGAAGAAAGAAAATATTTTGTATATAATTTATTTTTGGTCTTCAAGCATAAAGGAAAGAAAGGATATTAAAGTCGATAGAATAAATACACACATTGCGACCTTAATTGTTCTTCTCTGCAGATGTATCAATAGAATATAAATACATTGTTTATGTCGAAAATCGTCTTCTTCATATTTTGAATTCTTACCATCGGGGCATTACTCCGCTATAGGTCGCCGTCTCCCATCGCGGTAATAATACCAACACACTTGCTTCTTAAATACCTTCTCGTTCTTCCTCTACATCGGATCAACATCTCCGATGTATGCAAATAGTCTAGGAATAGCTTTTCTTCGGGGGCGCCTCTCGATTCACCTTCGAAAAACCTCTATTATTATACTTACTCCGATGGGTTTTATGTAACTCCCTTTTGGATCATCTTAGTCGCGTATGAGACGCTCAAACGTTAGCATCGGCGCAATGCTGAATCTCCTACGAACCTTGCCATTTGCGATGATTCCGAGATCTTATTTTTAGCGTCTGGTAAGTAGGAGGAGGCAGGCAGGCAGTATTTGGAAAGAGAGACGCGAAATACCGGGACCAGTATGTGCGTGTGTGTCGTCTGGTGTTGCCAACCCTAAGGACGGATACGATTTTAACGTCACTGAGTTATTATAGGCGCCCAAGTGTGCAGTATGAGGACGGCACCTATTAGCGATTGACATCCGGGGTTATGTACGGTACCGGTTTGACATATACGCGTCTGCGTGGTGGTTACCACGACCACGATCGCTACGATTACCCGAATACCTCCTCGCCATGGTCGCACGCGGCCATCATGACCAATCCGGTAGGTGCACCTTCCGCCCCACGAAGAAACAGGTACACGAGAGCATCCACAGCCAGCGTGACGCAGATGCTAAGCGATTCATGTTCGAATCTCCTGCAGAAATTAACGACGCGAGTTAGAGGACCTTCGGCAACTTTGGACCGTCAACTCGGTACGACGAATAACAACAATAACCTTCACCACAATAACAATAATACTTCCACGAAGATCGATCGCCCAGCTTTATCCCCAATTAACAATAACAGCTTTTATAGTTCCGCTAGAAGTCGAATCGAAGATAAATATGCTTCCGTATTGGATAAGATTTACGGTAGGAAGAAGGACCACGAAAAGACTTTGGAACCAACCTTAGGAGGGCGTGGTTTAGCGAAAAGCGCTACCACCTCCAATGTATTTCTATCGGAAAAGGCTTATCCTTACGTTCAAACTAGCACGCGCGAGAAAACCCCGTATAAAAGTGAGTCCAAACGAAAACAACAATACCCAGAACCTCCATATACTTACTTAGATAGGGATACAGCTTATAGGGCCCGGCAGAAATCCTCAAATCATTCCGAATTGCGCCCTAGGAGATCAGCCAAGCCTATACGCACAGGAAAAAGCGACTCTGCTGAGCAGAGGAGGCCTACGCTTAAATTATGTCCCGTTGAAATTCCACTCGTGGAGGAGAAGAATCTAGACGATGCTAGGAATAATCTGAATGATAGAAGGAATCTTCTAAGCGACGGAAGTAATCATTTAAGTGTCGGAAGAAACGGTTTCATCGACGATGAAGCTACACCAACCCCAGCCATTCCCGATCCCATGTCGGAAAGGGAAGCTAAAAGGAAGGAGATTCAAAGCTTGATTATGAAATATTCCGCTTTAGACGAAGCTTACAACAAAGCAGCACTTGCTTCCTCATCATCTTCATTAAACGCTAATGAGTTACCGGGTATTCATCAAAGTGCCGCCGCTACAATTGCTCAAAAATACCACCACCATCAGCACCATCATCCCAACCCTTCGAAATCTTCCGCCGTGGTTGTAAGTAGTAAGGTCATCCGCTGTGTTTGTGTGTGGTTTCACTAACAACCTCTCTTCACGTCAAAGCAATGTACCCTTTCTGGTACGAAAAGACGCAACAAAGTGTGTGACGTTGCTTTCCTCTTACTGCATTAACGATCTTGCAAGATTAACCAGAATTACGTTCTGCGGTCAAAGTAAGTTTCTTCGTTTTTAGAATTTTTGATTTTATTGTATTCTGATGGATTCTATGGTTATATTGTTCCGAAAAAGAAAATATTTTGATGAACTTGGACGATACATAGTCGTAATTTGTTAGTGATTCGCTCATAGTAAATCTTGGAGAAACGTATTTTCTCCAAAAGCAATATATTTAGTTTGTTTAAAAAAGAGGAGCTTCTATGACTTCCTTTTTGGATCATCTTTTAATAGACTAATCCATTTATAAGCCAAAATCTACTTAAAACTAGTTTATTCAAGTTTTAAGATTCTAAAAACAAACTAAATTTTGTTATCCTTTCAAATACCCTCACGTTTAAGTACACCTCACCAAGTAATGAGATTAAAAATAACCTAGGAAATAATGACTGGATATTTTTTTGATGTTCCTTCACAAGAAACGGGTTACTGTTTCGTACAAAACAACGCAAAATATTTATTTGAAAATTACCATTCAGAATGTTTTTGTTTTTTTTTGTATAGGAAAACAAATGCCAACTGGGGTAATTTCTGAGATGCGTCCTACAATAAAATCCAAAGCATCTATTTATCAAAACTAGAAATAGCTTATTCCACTTGCATAGGAGAGTAGATCCCGCGTGATAAGTTATTTTGGTTAATTGTCACTGGGAAAAATACCTGTTGTAAGCACATTTGTTTGTCAAGAGAAAAAGATTCCAGGTGACGACATTTTGCCAGTTTAATTTAATTTTTTTTTCTTGGCAAGTATATTGCGACAGAAAATAAGCTAATCCATCATTTTGTCGTTTAAAATTAAACAGGAAGATTGTAGTATTAATAGCTTCAATACGAAGATGTTTGCAATTTTTTTTGTATTATGTATATATTTTTTTAAGATTAAGCACTTACCAACTTATGTTAATTTAATATCATTGGGAGAATTTTTAAACATCATCGCTACATCTTGCCAACGTCAAACTATAGTTGACGTTGCTTCTCCTCGATATAAATTCCAGAAACGATATTACACGTATAGCATACTTTCTATGTGTTCCTGGTTTTTTATTTTCTATTCATTAGGATTTCTGGAAATTAGTTGGTACGTCAGAAATGTAGGAAATATATTTTTGTAATCGTCAATTATATTTTTAGCATAGTCCATGTGTAACATTCCTACAAAATGTCATGGAATTTTTTTTCCAAAATCGATTGTATTAAGAAGGATAATATTTTGCTATGACGTGACGTGACGTGGTCTGTGCACGCAATGCTGACCTAATGTAATGTGATGCGAGCTGACCTGACGCTATCTAATGTCAATGCAATACTTCATATAATAGAAAGTGACTCCATAAGTGAAAGTTGTATAGTTAGAATTTGCAAAGATTTGTTTCCATCAATGACTTGAATGCTCCGGTAGATATCCTATGTTACTGATTTTTTCTCTTATCTAATATTGATAAACCTACTACTAAATACTTTCTACTGTCTACTACAAAAAACTGAATTTTCTGTTGGGTCAAATTACTCCCTAAGAAACGGTCTTAAAATAGTGTAAATAGATTTTTTTAATTGATGTTATGACTTAGATCATTTTTATTTTTTAAAACAGAATTGTCGAACTCAGTTTTCTTTCTCAACTGTAAGTCTATACGCTTTTCCCAGCGATACTTCCATCTCTCAAATTCGTCCAAATATGGTGGCCCCCTCATTTAATGAAAATCTTTGTCCTCCTAAGTGAAAGTAATAATTTTCAAATGTTTTGTGTTGATTTTGCTCGACATTACTAAACATTTTAATGTCGTCCATATAATCAGAACAAAATGCATTTATTTCTAACCATGATAATTAGAATAATTACATAAATCCAGGACCGCAGTCAGATGTAATTAGCTTTGATTATTAATGTATTGATGAATCTATCTATTTTTGAACTTATTAGGCTAAACTAACCATTCTCTATGCTCATTAATCACCAAAATTAGCAATGTTCCCTTCTTTTGTCTTTGCATGTACGTCCAACATTGGCTTCTTTCTAGATAGAATCTCATTTTAAGAATTAATCCTTAAACATTTGAAAGGGAATTGTATTATTTTATGCGTTTCATCCTGTAACGCTTTCGGCTGTAGCGATGAGAGAAAATTATACACACATTTGCTAAAAATATTTCTTTAAAGAATTTGATAATTTTGACTGTTTTATACAAGAGACTTTGACGTTTCGAATACAAAAAAATAATTCACTTGTAAATTTGTAGCTGCTAAATTGCAGAAGGTTAGGGGCTTCTTTATCTTCTTTAGTGGGATCTTAACACTTTACTTCATTTCAAGTTCTTTGTATGTAAATGAACTTGTTGCTTTTATAGGTAAGCTCCTCATTTAACTACTACGTCGCTAATTGTTTTTGAGTCATAGTTTTTCTGTTATACGCATGTTTGAAAATTTAATAATAAGTTTACTAAATTCTTCTCTTAGTGATGACCTCCTACTCAAAATAATTCTAATAAATTCCTCCAACAGCTTCCAACAACATAAACAAGTTTGTATGTTAGATTTTTCTCACGGTCAGCACGTGTACAACGTCGAAACGTTTTTCTCTTGGATTTACCCTGAAATATATATCAATTTTTCTCTTCAAAGGAAATCTAAACAATCTAAAATTATTAACCGAAGCTCTTACGACAGCGAAATTCTACGTTCATTGTACATGTAGCACGTACAAACTTGTACGTGTTCATAAATATCACAGTTGGCTTTGAAATTACGCTTGAAAATAGAAGAAAACTAGCGCCGTTTCGCGATTGTTTTGGCGATTCGCTCATAATAAGCATTGCCTTCGTGTTTTTTGATTTTTCATCTTTCTCTGTCGTAGGAGCGGGCATTGGGTTTGCGTTTTGGCCCGGGTATTTTTAGCTAGCGCGAGAGTTACATTGGGATAGTTTGGCAAACTCCTCTTCGTGTCCGTACGTGAATTGCGAATAAATTTATTTGCTTTGCTTTTCATTTCATATTTTTAACTGCGTTTCGGAGCATTTAGTTTGGAATCTCCGATTTTGTCAATTTGACGCTGTTAATTTTCAATTTTGACATTTTGTCATATAAATCCTGTCATTGCGTTTTGACGGAAACTGAAAGGGCGAATCTTTTTTCCTATGTTATTTCCGAAACATTGTGAAAATCATCAACCAATTATACGTTTATTTTTGGTTCTTCTTGCTGTACAGGTACCATTAAATAACCTCGGAGAAAAGTGTTAGGCTTTGTTGGGTTCAAATTCAATTTGATTTAAGGTAGCTCATTTGAATTATGCCAAATTACCCAGAAATGTAGAAATCTTAAATGGACTGCGAACCGACGGCTTCTACTACTGATTATGAATCACACGGAATTGTTATTCAGCTTTAGCATACGCATGCGTTAGGGGATAATATTCATATAATAATTATATAAGTGAGTATTACTTATGCGGTCATTTGTCCAGCCTTTAACAAATGTGATTTTTCGAAAGCCTGGATGCGAGTTAGATTTACTTTTACGTAACGTAAATTATGTTAGGCATGATTTATTCACATTATTACTATTATCGGTACAGAATTTGAAGTTCCGTCCCTGAAATGGATTCGTTTATTCTTCAAATATAGAAAAACATCATAATTAGTAAGAAATGCATATTAAAAAAGGTGTAAAGTATAAAGTTAGGTGATTTTAAACTTCTTGTGAGAAATGAAGCCCTCAATATACTACTGCGTTGATTCTTGTATTAGCTCAGAGTCAAAATGGCTCCACAAAGCGCCAAAAGTTGTGTGTGTATGTGTATGTGATAAAAAAGTAGAGGTTGAAAAATTACATTAAAAATGAAAACTGTCTAGTGCGAGAATGTAGAAACGACCCTTCCTATCTACAATATTTCCAACTTTCATCTCATTATTAGAATAAAATAAACATCGAGTTTGTATATTTACTTATTCAAGAATCTTACTTAGAGTAAGATTGCCGATATTAGCGTATCCGGTTTTATTTAAAAAAAAAAACAAGTAAACAAATTACAGAAACGTATATTTTTTACAATTATTGCATAAGAGTTTGTTCGTTGAAGACTTTATACTAATGCGCACCCAAGTTGAATATTTCATACAACGCACCACATGTGCTATTTCGTCCTTTTACATACAAATGTTTGCAAGTGCTGCCAGTTACTTCTACAGCTCTTTGTTCTCTGTTTTCTAATAAAAATTTATGCAAGCTTACAAATGGAACGCCAGCGTCTTTGGAATTGAGAGGTGTAGAAGCTTCGAGACAAAGCATCGCCGGTGGTTTCTCATCATCGAAAGATTTGTTCTTTGGACAAGTATCATGATGCTTAAAAATATTTGAAACAGTGAAATCTAATTCGGTTTATGGGCCATGTAGCTTTAAAACCGTTTATGGCACTTTAAGCAGTTGATGCAAGTCCATATGGTTGTCCTAAAAATTATGCTACTTGAAACTGAGTTACTTTTTTACTTAACCCCCATGTGTAATATAACTTGGTAGTTGAATCATTGTAATACCACGTTCCTTTGGATGAGCAAAGTTTATAAAATGTTTCAACCAATTTACGGATAATTCACTGATTACATACCCATAATTGGATATCTCGAATTTGGTGCCAGGTGGTGTGCTATTAGTTAATTCAGCGTTATGGCACTTTCTTTTAAATATGATAATGGGTGACACATCACTTGCGAACATACCAACGTTGTGTTGGCGCCTCGCTCCCTGTAAGCAATACCACCCGTAGCTTTACTACGCTTCGTGGCTATATTTCTTTGCTGCAATGGGAAAACCAGATTCGTCCATATAATAAATATTAGTTGTATCTAGATGGTGTCCATCGTATACTATCCACGTCCTTTGTTAAAACTTTTTGTAATATTTATAGAGATTGATGCGAATTGATTAATTGTTGTGCCTCTTAGTAAAATGATACAATTTTTTTGTCATTTTCTATGGAATATTATTTTTCCCCGCTTAGTCGTACACCAAACAGCGAACATCTCTAATTGAAAGTCCAAATAAACATTCAGAAAACTACAACATGTGGTCTACAAGCAATTTTTCTATTTCATTAAATATGAGATTTCTACCCGTTGTCTAATAAACTGCTAGAGCTTCTTTGTTGGTGTTTTGTCGATTTATTTATACTATTATCTCCATTATATTGATTTAAACCTTTCGTACCATCATTGAAGCATTCAATGCTAATCGCATCTCATCTTCTGCCGATCTACAATAACTTCAACCTTTGTTATTGTGCAAGTGCAAAGTAGAATAAATCTCTTCAAGTAGTGTTGTGAGCCAAACTGCATAAGTGGCGTAGAAACAGTTAAAAAAAGGTGGACGTGGTTCGATTTACGCGACGGTTATGCATTATACCTATACGTCTGTATTCTAGCATCTTTCTGGTGCGATAAAGGAAGTCGTCGGTCCACAGTGTAATTATAAATCAAGAATTTGTGAGGTTACAATACTTTTACCTACAAAGATTATGCACTGTGCTTCCGGATAGGCGTCATAAGAGGAAGAACTTTTTTGTTATGGATTTATGGAAAAAAACATTTTTATAAAAGTTTTTGCTCATTAAAATAATGTCGCAAATACCATCAGACTATTGAAAGAAAATCTGCTTCAAAAACAGCCATTTTACGCAGTATTAAGAATGTTATTTGTGAGCTTTCAAACAAAAAAACGAAACTTTTATAATTAATTTTACTTGTTCATAAATCGATAATAAACGCGTTTCACCCTCTTGTGACACGGCAAAGCAGTGTATATATATTTAAAATATTGAATTTATTTTTTTAAATTTACAATGAATTGAATGAAATGTTTTAAAAACGCTTTACTTTCAATAAATATTTTTCTAAAAATTACAAACTACAAATTAATAAAACATACTTTTGCCTTCTTAGCATATTTAATTGTTTCACAAAACATTTCCGGATTTGATGCTGGATTTGCAAACCAAATATGGAAAATCCTAGAAAATAATATTGATAGATTCAGAAATGAATAATAACTGCAATGATTTCAAAAATACGTTAATATTTACGCTTTCGTTATTATTTTCATTTTGTTTGCTTTATTTCTAATTCAATTTTTATTTTCACCCTAGTGGAATGTGTTTGAAATTAACCGTGTTGATGAATGTATATTTCTCAGTACACGAAAATAGTTGAAGGTATATGCTAAGTAAAATCAACAGTAATGCTATTTATCACAAAATCCTGTACAATAGTCCGAAACAATCAAGCAATCCTTTTTTATTTTCTTTTTGAATTCTTTCACAGAACACCTTTTCCACCAATCACCACAAAATGTGTTTAATGTTTTCATTTATTTGAAGTATATAAACACGTAATTTCTTTTTGTTTGAGTGTTGTCGCCATTTTTTCCTTTACGATATCCTTAGTCAAATAAATTCAGAAAATCAAAGACAAAATTAAAAGAACAAAAAACAAAAAAAAAACATATGCCTTCTACTGTTATTATGTTCTGGTGCATTTTTTGTACCGTTAAAGAGAATCGTTTTGTTGATTTGGCAATCCGTTTGCCCTTTCCTGTGTCTGCTTATTGGGGGCGCCACAACTCCGTTTGTGTTGGCTGCGTTGCTTGATGACCGCCCTTCTACTACCACAACGCCTACTACGACCCTGACGATGATCGATGCGATGCTGTGTGACGAACCGCTACCTCACCGCCATGATGATGACGATGAATCACTCACTCTCTGACTGTGACTCTATGGCTGATGTCCGATGCGCAGAGCTCTCGAGCGCCTTCAGTGGAGGATGACGACGAGGGCCACCTCATTTACCGTTCAGGGGACGTCCTGCAAAACCGATGTTCGTGAATACCTCTACATTATTGCTACTACACTTAGCAGTTTTTTAAACGGATAAGTTTTTTCAAAAAAAAACCAAAAAATCCAAAAAATATACACAAAAATATTTTCTCTTATCTATTATCTCCCAAAACAAATCCCCTCCAGATAATATATAATATCTACATATATAATTATTACTATTATACATTTTTTCCTATATATTTTTTTTTGTATGTTGATATTTAAGTATTTTAATAACCAGTAACTGTATATATAAATTTTTCTTTTCAGCCGGGGATATTTGAAAATTTTTATTTTATTTATATTAAAACAATATTTGCTTAAACTTTTATATATTACAGAACAAAATTGGGATTTATAAATTACAGAAAAAAAGAAAAATTAACATCAGTAACTCGGGTTTTATTGATTATTCTAAATTTTACTTATAAAAAAGAACCCTTCCAGAAAAAGATAACATTGCTTCCATGAAAAGTGCCCCATATATATTACGTCTCCCACACTCTATTAAAAAAAAAATATTCTTTATAGTCAGTTTTATTTATTGTCTTGTAATATTGATTAAATCTACATTGCGATTAAAAATGCAGAAAATAGAAAATTGCGTCATCAGTTCCTTAAGAATAACTTAGAAATAACATAAATAAAAATTAATGTAATATATTCAGGATATAGAAAAAATGTTTTTCTTTTTATTTTAGTTACTATATAAAATCTGTGAAATGGTCAAGTTATAATTGTAATTGTTCTTTAAGCTGTCTAATAGTACTTATAAAATGTTAAGCTCAATCGCGATAAGTACTTTACACCTCAAGCCTTGTTAATATAAAACCAATCGCAAATTAGATAAAAATAGAATTGCAATTCAATTTCATATTTGAACTTCTGGAGTGTTTTGTAACCATTTTTGTGTTATTTTTTAAGATTACTTTTGGTATAATTTTCTATTTTCTTCATTCTCAATCATCCTATGGATATAATCAAAATTCCGATTATCGCAAATGTCTTTTCAAAAAAAAAAGCTTTTAATAAAGGATATTTTTTTTTCTCTCAAAATGAAAATTGGAAAATTTGTAAAGTAAGTATAACTAAAAATCTATCCACGAATGCACTGTATATTATTTTTGTTTCGCGGCTAAAAACAAAACTAGTACCAACTTTAACAACTCAAACGACCCCCAATTGTTTTTCTTATTCCGTTAAGATTTCAGAATAAAATGCGAAATATTCGTATACAAAGATTTTTTTTATCCAGACAGTACGACGTAAACAGAACTTAAGCCTAACATGGCTGCATTCTTTCATTTATTGGCGAAAAACGTCAGCTTACAATTGTGTATACTCTATACAAATGTATTTATATATTTTTAAGAATGAGCTCAAAAGAAACACCCACCAGTGTTGCCAAAATAAAAGGTAAATGTTGGCAACATCACCAAAACATAAAAATTATTGCTGTTTCCGTTTTATATTAAAAAGAAATTGGGAAATAACTTTGCATTGGAGGTATAAATATTAAGGTCTCTTAGGTAATTGATTTTATTTCCTTGATAACATTTGCTTTGCTAAAATATTTTCCAACAAATTAGGCTCTTCCTCCAAAAGTCATTAGGAAGTTAATTATAGCACAAGAAATTGTACCTCCTCTCCCTCACTATTTATTTGGACACATTACACTTGCGCGTCGATGAGAATAACCTCAACTTGACCCAGAAACTCTGAAACCGAACTAAATTGACGTAAGAATTCTTTTGATCTTCCATCCGGTCATTTAAGACATGAATATGTTAATACGGAAAGTGATTTCCTTAGAACAGGGAGATTAGAGTGTTACGTAAGAAACCCCATAAGCGTGCTACACGATATACAAATTACTAATCTTGGGTCACGTGATATTTGTTTCAAACGGTTATGGTAATGTGTTGGTTTCCCCCCGTTACGTTAGGGTCTTGATGTAAGGTATTAGATGCATGTTTTTTAGATTTTTCGTGTTGGTAATGTGGGATTTAATTTTGTGACGGTCACGGTCAAGCACGTCACGTCACGCATACACTCAACTGCAATCCGTCGTGATCATGCATTGACAGCTGTATTAAAATTTAACCGTTTAGATTTGAGAAAATTAAGTGTTAGGGACATTTTTTTATCAACATCGGTAACGTGAATAGGATTTCACTCTTACGTGACTGTGATTCATTCTATGTTGTGAAACTGCAAATGGGTCAAATATTCGGCTCAAAAAGCATACTTCTTTAGAAACGAAACAACTCGTTATACTTTTCACTAGCCAATAACAGTTTCAAAATTTCTATTTTATTTGGTGACGATTGCTGAAATTCAGATATATTTTATTATGGCCAATATCTTTGTTTATTTTACAAAATTTATTTTGCCAGTTCTTGGTCAACAACGAATGTGTTGATTTTATGTATATTTATGTGGCAAAATGTATTTGGACAGAAAACAAACGCATTATCACTATTACGAATTTGTGATATTTATTTTGTTAAATTTCTACGCCGTGTTAAAATGAAAATGTCAAAATAATAGACATACAAATATTTTAAGAATTCATGAAAGCAATGTTATATGGGATCTATTTGTCCTTTCGAAAATAGATTTGGGTTATTCGATTTTCAAAAGGAGAGATGCATGCAAAATTTATATGTGAAATTAGATATTTTTCCATGCATAATTTCTATTAAAAAGTCCATCTATATCCAGTTACGTAGGGAAAAAATATGATTGAAAAGAAATAATTTCCGAAATGTTGAAATAAAATACAATGTCTGCGACTTTAGTGTGTTAACGACCTCTCGAACGTATTTTTTCTTCTTGACTCTTTACCAAACTATTTTTCAGTAACTAAGAGACATTATCCGTGTTATACGAATCGTAAAACGTACACACACTTCCCCGCTACACTCACAAAAAGCGCTCTCTGATGACGTAAGATTGATTCTCTTTACAGCCGATGGTGTGGTAAGTGACCAAAGCGAATTTTCTATACATGTTTGTTTTAAGCGATATTTTCGGTCGTTAACCACTTTAGCGCAGCCGATCTAATAGAACATCGATACTAACTGCTATCCTCGTTGTTTCGTTTTCAGATAAAATTCTTGGCACGCTAGGAGAGGGCACCTTTGGCAAAGTTGTCAAAGTTAAAGATCTAGAAATGTAAGTATGACTCATCGATCCGGGGCGATTCTTTTAACTTTGTAAATAGGGGGTGAGGTAGATGAATAGACTATGTTTTTATTCGAGGGTTATTTTTCTAAGTTTTCAGGTTGGGATATTCTTGTTCGTTAGTGTACAAAGTATTACTTGAATTGATTTTTGGGTTGTAAATAAAGTCAATTTGCATCTGATGATTTGATATTTACCAGTTTTGATCAGAGGTTGTGAAAGTGTGTTCCAAAATTTGTTTTCAAATACATTAGGTTGTCCTCTGTAAGTCTTTATGTACACCACCGTCCACTGGTCAAGTAATCTGTTGCACTAACACGGATCTTTTCGAATTTAATTTAGAATTGAGTTAAAGCGAAAGGTAGAATGGGACAATTACAATCGACTAGGTCGAAAGACTAGTCCGAGATTAAGTTTTAATTTATGTTGGTGCAACTATCAATTAGTCCTGCATTAAGTTAATCTCCAATTAATATTTAATTCCGGATTAAATTAATTATTATTTACGTATACATTCGTGGTTAACCTAATTAGAATTAAAATTACATTTGGGGCGATCGACAGCACGAAAACATATTAGCCTGTATTAAAGACTATATTTAGACAATTATCTGTTCTATTTTGGAAAATTTCTTATTAAATCCATGCGAATAACAGCTATGTTCTTGACTCTTTTCTCGTTGATATTGAGAGATGCCAAGGTGACATTTGATTTTAGTCAGGAATTAATTTAATCGTCGTCATAATATTTAGATAATTGGAGATTAACGCGTTATTCTATAATTAAATAAGAATGAAGGTAAAATATTTAATTCTCTCTGTAAACCGAGAGTTAGTATAATATCTTCAAGTCCTATTTATTTAGTTCAATAATTTTAAAATTAATACTAGCGCAATACGTATTGCAAACAGTAAATGATATTTTGAAGAATATTTTCGAAAACATCTTCCAGCCCATTTAAAATTTAAATATTATTCATAGCTACAATCAATTAAATTAGTAATTTATTCCCATTTCTTTGTAACAGGGATCATTCAATGGCCTTGAAGATAATTAAAAACGTGGAGAAATATAGGGAAGCGGCAAAATTGGAGATCAACGTCTTGGAGAAAATCGCCGATAAAGATCCAGAATGCGTACAGTAAGTTTTGTGTCTTCAATTCAATTTTTTCGCGGCGCGCAGCTTACTACGATTAAATATACATTTATTTTAAACTAGATTACTCACAAAACCCCATCAAACCTCCACAGCTACTTGTAACCCGTAAAATACGCCTTACAACGTCGTAAAATTCCGATAATTATTTTCGGCGGAACATGCTTGCCAATTAAAACCGATCGAAACGGAATCAAATTCGTTAAAATCGAGAAAAAAAAGAAAGAGGAGACACGGTGTTTAATTTTAATCCTAGTAGAGGTCGCTTCAGACGTGAAATCGCCGCGCAGGAGATTCTTATTAAAATAACTCTTAATTTACAACTTTTACATATCAGAAAACACTTGAAACGTAATAATTTTAATTTCTTTTTTTCTTCAATTTCGATTTTATTGCAGCTTGTGCGTTAGGATGCTCGACTGGTTCGACTATCACGGCCATATGTGCATTGCTTTCGAGATGTTGGGCCTCAGCGTGTTCGACTTTTTGGTAAGTTAAACGTGGCTGGTTCTGACCTCAATGTCACGAACTAATTACTGTTTTATAGGTCTCTGCTTTTATACATTTATGCTGATTTATATTTAAGCATAATACAGATTGTTAAGGTTAAACTTAGCTATTGGAGATGCGTACCTTTTAGGATTTTTTTTCCCCTTTGAGTATAAGTAGCTACAATAAAGAACTTGGATTCATAAAGTATGTAGCTATTTATAATGGCCACTTTTCTATATATGTCGATCGCATTTCTAAGGAAATCCAATATAGGCATTTTGTAAAAAATTCCACAACCTTTGTTCAGAAATAATTGAAAAAAAAACAAAAATTCATAATTTCTTTAAAGCCAAATATATTTGTTATTATAAAAGGTATGAAATCTGTTTTATGTAAAAGTTATTTGGTTTGATAATGTTCTGTTAAGTTAGTAATTCCAGTAATAAAAAACGTATTTGCTAATTTCTTAGCTTGCTAACTTATGAATTTGATCTTTATTGCCGGAAGTACCAACTTACATTGTCCGCGAATTTTAACTACTATATCCTCGCAAAGAGAAAGAAAACTGCGTAAAAAAATCCAATATGGCGTAAATTTAAAATAAAATCAAAAAAACCTGCTATCAAAGATTTCGAGAACATTATCTTGAATTTAGTTATTCAGGGATACAAGAAGAACTACGAACGCTTGTGAGAATCATTGGACTAAGTCATATCTACGAGGTTAGTCAGAAACAAGACCTTTTTTTTATCAAAATTGGGTTTATTTCAACATAATTTCCATGTAAATCTAATAACTAATCGACTGACGCAAACTGTTTCTAATGCCTCTCAACGTCGTGACTAAGCTCAACGCTAACAATCTGTATGTAATATGCGAGTATATAAATGAATCCATGCATGAGTTACGTGTTTGGTTCCCTGTAAGTGCGTACCAATCTATATTTAAAAGTCCGTATATTCACTCATGCCCCGTCTCACTATTTTTATTTGCGTGCCAAAAGGTGTTGTCCGTCTTAATAAATGTTTTTTTTTTTTATGTATGTATACGCGTGTATATTTCGACGAATCATAATAAGGATGACTCTGAAATAGTTCGATTTGTGCGGGATTTTTAGAATATTAGGGCAAGGTATTTGAATGGCACGCATACTTCAGTTGACGATTCAAAAACAGATATAGTTATGTGTTGGGGAAACTTTGAAATAGTTACGTCTTGAACAAATTTCCAAATAATCCGATATTCTTTACTAAGCATATATTATTCTTTTCGTTTTACAGAAGGACAACAACTACCAACCTTATCCATTGGATCAGGTCCGGCACATAGGCTACCAACTTTGTTATTCGGTGAAATTCCTTCACGATAATAAGCTCACCCATACAGATCTCAAGCCCGAAAACATCCTGTTCGTTGACTCCGATTATGATGTAATTTATAATAATAAGAAAGTAAGCTTTGTATGTAGTTAAAATGAAGTAGTTTATTGAACGTTTCGACCCTTGTTTTGGGACGATTTTTTTGTTAACTCACGATCAGAAAATTAAATAAATCATGTTTATATTTCAGAGAAGGGACGTTAAAAGGGTGAAACGAACTGACGTTAGGT
The DNA here is from genome assembly GCA_902655005.2 of Marronus borbonicus. Lineage (NCBI taxonomy): Eukaryota > Metazoa > Arthropoda > Insecta > Coleoptera > Scarabaeidae > Marronus > Marronus borbonicus. Next base: position 3,143,918 of record LR737396.1, read on the forward strand.
TAATAGATTTCGGTAGCGCAACTTTCGACCACGAACATCACAGTACTATAGTATCGACCAGGCATTATAGGGCACCAGAGGTTATATTAGGCGAGTTAAAGTTCCTAAAATGTAAATTTTTCTTACACTTCCGAGTTGAAACTGTGTCGTTGTCATAGCTTCTGCCGACGTTTCGTCCATACTATTACGGGACATCTTCAGGGTTGTTACTGCATGAAGAACTTATTTCGGGTTAATAGAGCGGAAAAGTTACATAATTTGACCCGAGCCAGTGTACAGTAACAGCCCTAAAGTTACCCCATAATACTGGACGAGAAACGTCGGCAAATGCTACTACAAGAATACAGTGTTATTGATGACCACGGAAACCTACATGTCAAATTCGAAGTTTTTATTGTTTATTTTAGCAATTTTCATCAATATTGAAATTTGAAACGATCTAGGAGATTCCTAATTAGTTGTTCTTGTCGTTTTGCAGAGTTAGGATGGTCGCAGCCTTGTGATGTATGGTCGATAGGATGTATATTGTTTGAATTGTACCTAGGCATTACGCTATTCCAAACGCACGACAATAGGGAACATTTGGCAATGATGCAAAGGATTCTGGGAGATATCCCGCTCAAGTAAGTTCAAGCCATGCGAACTTTTAACGTAAGGCAAATCAATGTAATGGCGCTTTTGAGTGTTTTACACGTAGAAATTATCACCAAATTGAATAATGTTCTTATTTCTTTTTTTAGAATGGCCAAAAAGACGAAAACGAAATATTTTTACCGAGGGAAACTAGAGTGGGATGAGAAGAGTTCGGCGGGTAGATACGTTAAGGATAATTGTAAACCTCTTTTGGTGAGTCATAAGTATCTGGTGGTTTAATTCAGTTATGTTATGTTAAGCATAGGCTACCCGCGCTTATTAAATTAGAAATTATCAAGCTTTGCCCTTGTTTTACAGAGATACAAACAATCGGACGATGCCGACCACGGCCTACTTTTCGACCTTATCTCGCGCATGCTGGACTACGACCCGTCCCAACGGATAACGCTCAAGGAGGCGATGTTGCATCCGTTCTTCGAGAAGATACCCGCCCACCAAAGACTAGGCGAGCGCGGCGCCGGCGATATCCGACGAGACCGAAGCCTGTCGATGAGTTGAGTCGTCCCCACCTCCGTTCGCCATCTTCGTCCATCGTTCGGCCGGGCCCCGCGTTTGTCCGTCAGTTTTCGCCTGGTTCAACGTCAACGTCCCATTGTCGAGACGAAAGAGTGTTGCAAAACGCATAACTACGTCGTAATCGTTTTTAAAGAAATTACTCTTCTCGTCATTCACTAAAAAAGAGAGATTGAACAAGATAATAAGGGATGCAAGAAATAACGTGATAATACGGAATAAATTTTGAGACGAAATGCGACAATATGATATGCAGATACTTCATTTTAATTATTTTTTAATAAAAACCGATGAATAATGGAGGTAAATCAAATGGACAATAATAAATATTTTATTATGATGTAATTTTGCTGAATGTAAAGAAAAAACTAAACATGCGCGCGATGTGTTTTTTCTTTCGTTTTCTTTTAGAATTTAAGGTGGATAAAATGTAAAATAATGCCCTTTGCGCTGCCACCAAAAAAGAAAAGGAGTTCCCCCTCTACCTACACTCCCTTACATTATATTTTGTCGTAATTTCCCTAAAAATTGCACATAATTCCTTTCCCGATATGAAACTGAACGGTATGCAAATGGAACATAAATATGTAATTAAAATAATGTAATAATTGAAGAATTGTACATTTTTTTTGCCACAATAAAAATAAGTAATAATTTTATTTCATATTTGATGATAAACGACAAAAGGAAGACAAACACAAAACAGAAGATTTACGATGTCTTGTTACGTTTATGTTTTGTTTTTGTCTTGTAATTTTGTTACCGTAGAATTATTTATTACAATAACTATTATATTATCTAGAATTTGTCAAAATATAAGTTCTGAGATTTTAATAAAATAAGTTAATTAATTAAAAAGAATTGTAAGAAATATACAGTGTGGTCTTAAAAGTCTTAGTACTCCTGATCTTTATATACAGATTTCCACTTGTACATAGATAAAATAAAAAGTTGTTTAAAGATTATCAACATTGGCGTGTTCTTTCTTGTTTGCACTCTTAAAAAAACGGTTCTACCTTCAGCTTAAATGGCTTTGGTATAAAACGTTTAATGCTGAATACAAAATTGAAACAAATCAACCCTTTCTTCTTTCCCATTTGTTATTCCTCAGTTCTTGTCAGAGCCTCTTGCTACTAAGATGCCTAAAGCCTGTAAACGATGTAAGATACAAATTTGTAGCATCGTGCAACTGCTGTTGGCATTGGTTTGCACGCAGTGTCAAACGTACATAAGGAATTTGAAACAAGTAAAATACGTAGCATCTCGAAAACAAGTAAGATAGCTGCTAATAAGCAGTTATTAAAGGAATTACATTGGTTTGAAGAAAAATTATTCAATTTACAAACCCCACCAGTTGGTATTGATAACGCAAGTTACCATTCAGCCCTCGCAACAAAATTTCCCAAACTTTTGGATGGAATAAGCAGGCAATAGAACACTGATTCAATAATACTAAAATTGTTACATTTAGTAATGCTCAATAAACGTGCAAAGAAATGTCTTGTAAATGAACTTGCAGAAAAATTAGTCATATGCTCACTTTCCTCCTTATCTTTGTATTGTTCAGTTCAGTTCAGTATTGCTGCTGAAGATGATAGCTTAGCTATCGAAACGTACGTTCAGTGTCAGTGAAGTGTTTGTGGTAGAGGGTGTTTCAGTATTATTGTGTTTAACTCAATAGAGCAGATTGTTTTTTTTATCATAATTATATCAGCTTTGGCGCATAACTGATAAATATGCAATCCAGCTGACAAGAAAAAACCATATCCTGTTTTTCTTCTGTTTTTGTAATTGTGTTCTGGAATTTAGAAATTCCGTTTGACAACACTGATACATTAAGCCTATCTGCAAAGAGATCAGCATTATTCAATTTTGACTTCCAGCAGAGAAATTTTATATTTTTGACCCATTCTTACTGTAGTCCGTCTCAACCTTAATGTGCACTATGGACAGGTTAAAGGATCTTCCATCTCTTATTATCCCTCAAACACACCAATATGGCCATCTCTATTACCGCTTGCTGTAGACCCAGGTGCACATGTTTACGCCCTAACGTTGAATAAGAAGGTAATGTGTGAATTACGTTTTGACATTGCCAAACGTCAAATCGTATAGCGGAAGCTGTCGAAAACACGCCTGAATATAACTCATAAAGATTTGGCAACTCTGTACGCTACTCTCATAAGAACAGTACTGCATAATGAGATTGACTATAAGCTTCAGTTTAAAGATATCTTGGTTCCCTCTAATTTTTTTTAAAGTGGTTTTTCGGTTTTCTGTAAATAATTAAATAATACTATCCCCCTCTTGCAATGTTAATAATGCAAATAATTACATGAAATATATTCTAATTTTTCCATTTCTTTCTTCTTTGCAACGATTCTAAGATTGTTATAGTTATTACAACAAATATTTCAGTCACTCACCAGCACTCCCAAGATGTTTAGGGAAATGAAGTACATGTATTTATCTATTAGGGGTAACTTAAATTGTCCCATATTGTACAATCTATACAATGTTATTTAAAACTTATAACTTAAATATGTTTACATATTGCAAATTATGATTAAATTACTACCAAAGATACCCCCAGAAAACAATATAAAAATATCAATTAAAAAATATTAATTTTTAGATATTTTGGAATGAGACAATTCAAATTCATCTGTTGGCAGTATTGAGAGGAAACTCGCCTCTACCATATTTCTTTTTGTATTTCTCGGTGTTTCTGTCATACACGTGGGAAATAAAAACAGGTAACTTAAACACGAAATTATTACATATTAAGCTTTTTCAGTATTGAAACTATTATGAAAATCATCAAGAGCTATCTTATGATAAATTTACGGCATTTCCTTCAGTACAAATAGAAATGCAATGTCCTAACCTCTAATATCTTTATTCCAGCACCAGAATGGTAGCTCAAAAGAAGCAGAAAAAGGCCATTGAGAGCATTAACAGTAAATTAGCCCTGGTTATGAAATCGGGAAAGTTTTGTTTAGGTTATAAACAAACTCTTAAGGTAAAATTTATTTATCTATCTTTAATCTTCCTGATTTAACTTGACTATTTTATTGCAGACGTTACGGCAGGGCAAAGCAAAATTGATTATAATCGCCAACAATACCCCACCGTTGAGAAAATGTGAAATTGAATACTATGCGATGTTAGCAAAAACTGGCGTACACCATTATACAGGCAATAATATTGAGCTTGGAACAGCCTGCGGTAAATACTTTAGGGTATGTGTAATGTCGATAACAGATCCAGGAGACTCAGACATTATTAAGTCGATGCCAACGGGAGATGGAGCACCGGCTTAATTAATAATATAGAGTATTAATTTAAAAGCATTGTGAATTTCTATATTTTATATTTACCGATAAGAAAATATTAAACAATAAAAATTTACAATGTAATTTTTTATTTATTTATATGAGGTAATAATGATGACTGTTATTGGTCCCTACAAGACTATATACAAAAGCATTGCTCTTTTGCAATTATGAAAATTAGTGTGAAATATGCAAATTAAATAACCTGAAATATTTATTTTATTTAAAATCCTAACATTTTAAACTTGTTTAAAATAAGTATCCTATCACATTGATATGAAATGAAAGGGTTTACATGAAAGGAAACTCTCACTATAAACAGAGAACTTGGAAGTTTCTCGTAGAAATTTCAAATAGAAGCAATGCTACAATAGATTATAATCCAAGGGCAGCTAGTGCACTGTGGCTGCAGAGATAAGTTAGGAATAACGATTCAGAATTAAATAGCTAATATGGATATAGAAACGATACATAATGTATTTGAAATTGTAAAATTCGGAAGTGTGTTAATTTAATCATGAATATCTACTAAATTACAAAGTTCGTGCTGTAACAAGAATTATTACAGCAACAGCAGTTCTTAACAATATCTCCCTTCTAGGGGAAGAATACATTAAGCATGATGATGTAGAACGAATTGCGCCAATTCCACCACCAAGACGGACGGTAACATGTCCGAGGCAATTTTATTAAAGCCGTGTTTAGAAAGGAATTTTAATTAGAAATAAAAAACTATTTTCAAATGTATTTATTTACTCCACCCTTTTTTTTTAACAATTCACTTTTTAACATTTCTTGTTCCAATTGTTGTTGTAATATTAATTTCCGTAGTTCTGCTTCTTCTAACTTCTAATTTTTTTGCTATTTAATTTTGAAATGCTGATCTTCCATCTTGAGAGCATGAAGTTCTTCATGTTGCAGAGTTGCGGTCCAAACCAGCTTGCAGCTCCTTTTCAATGGCCGCGCCTATTTTGGACTGATGTCCTTTTGATACAAAATTTTGGGGTTTTACTACTAGTTAGGTCATGCAAAATACAGTTTTTCTTCTCCTTTCTTCATCAACTCTTTTCTTGGGTATTCATCAATGGGAGTATATGTTTAGGAATCACAGGCATATCTCTTATTTCAATATTGGCCATCTACAGGATCCTCCGCAAGGCGATTTGGCATTTTCCTCCACTTATTTGAAAATATTCCCTTCTGGCCTCGGCTAGTTCTTTCTTTCTTCGGACTCTTATATTTCCCTAGCTTTTTTAATGTTTTTTAATGTTCTGCTATCCTCTGTATGCGTAAATTACACACCAAATAATTATTAATTGCTTATAGCCTATCTTCGATGTTTCTTGGGGATGAATTAAACTCCTTTATCAGTGTTGCCTTTTTGCAATAAATTGATACAATCGGATTTTTTATTTTGTACAATGTGTTTGTAAACAACACATAAGTATGGGCAACCTCCGCACCACACAAGTGTAATTAAAAAATATAATAATTAATCCGGGACGGCCGTTTCGGGGACACGAATGGTCCTCATCAACCGGTAACCGAATGTGTTTTGTGCTTATTTTCTAACTCAAGCAAGGCTACTTTATCTTGACTTGAAAACACTACCTAATATGCAGTAAACCTGTACGAAAAGGAGCCTTCGTGTATTAATTTTCTATCGGCATTTTTCAACTAAATTTAAATTTAACTTATGATTTATAATTTGATCGTGTTTCTTAAGTTATAAATAGTGTATTCTTTAGACAAAGCAAAGCTCGGTAATAAATTTACAAATCCCTTTTTAAATTCAAGGAATCAAGAGTCTTGTTTTTTTAATTAATTTAAATATTTCCTTAATTTCAACGCCGATTTTGTCATAAACTTTAAGTTTTCTAAGAAGAGTCATACGTCCTTGTTGTTATATTCCATTCTATTAAAAAAAATTGTTTTTGTATTTTATCTGAGTAATTGTTGTTTAACGTCCATATATATAGGTGTAAATTAAACAAAATATTTAAAGAAAAGGCAATTTATTCGAAATTAAATCACATCATTGGTATAATGCTACATTTAACTGATAATTAAAGAATTAACAGTTTATGTCACAGCAACTATTGAAAAAATTATACAAAAAAAAAAAAATTAATTTTGGAATCACATATTTTTAATCAGGATGTAATAAAGAAAAATAAACGAATCTAATTAATTACAGGCATTAACAGTTGAGAGCACATTGGAATAGTCCTTCATTATCTGAGATTCACCGTGGACAGCTTCTAAAGCAATGGTTGAATCCTGAAAAAATTAATTTCAGTTAATGGTCAGTAAGCTTAATATGCGGTCATGTTAAAATTAAAGCGGGTGTGTCTAATTTTGCAACTTACTTGGAAAAGTAAATGTTTCTGTCCCTTGAACGGACCGAACAATTTGAAAAGATCAGGTCTCTCTGAATATTGCTCTCCTACATCAACAAGAACGTTTTGAAGTTCTTCGATTTCTCCTGGAGTTTTCGTATTGCTAGTGACTACCATATGGGGCGGGGACTGGGTAAGGTAACAGCTGGCGTACTTGTCAATGGGAGAGCGACTGCCACTGGGACAAAGCAGCTCGAAATCCGAAGATTTGAGATTTTCCGCCCAGGGTTCTTTGAGTTTACCGTCGGTATTTCCCGGAACTGTCACGTGTTTGACGAAAGCGACGTCTCCACCGCCTTCGACGAGACACCTAAAAGCTCCAGTATATCCGCTGTAAGATTCGGTCTGGTCCAAGTTGCACTTGCTCTTCTTATCGTTGGTCACAAGATTTCCAGCGCACAGACTACAAAGTTTGTCGTTTTTAGCTCCTGGCAAGCAGCTACCTCCTGAGAAATATTGTGAGATGCCGTTGGTGTAGGGGCATTTGGTTTTATCGATCAAGCCCAATTTGATCAAAGTATAAACAGGGGCGTTATAGCCAGCACTTCTTCCGTATCCAGTGTGACAAGATTTTGCTCCTTTTAGATCGGCAAAGGAATTGTATGGGGAATTTTTCTTCACCACAGCAACGGCATAGTAAGATCCACCATTAGGACCGTATTTTTCCGCAACAATAGGTTTTAAATTATATTGTTTTATCGCTTGATCGACATGACCGGCATCTAGCGTAATGATATCGGCACCACCGTCTCTGATGTTCCTCAAACATGCTTCGATAGTCCTCTCTTGCACGCAATCAAATCTTGGCCTTATATTTCTGGTAAAAGCAGAAGCAGCTAAAACCGTGCATTTCTCCATTTCCTCATCAGTTATCACGCAGAATCTAACGGTTTTGTAGGGCGGTCCGTAGTCTCTTTCGACGATATCGGTGTAGTTACCCTTATCCAAGTAATCTCCGGGTGATATCGCCTTATTTTCCTTAGCTATATTTTTATCGCTAATTTCTAAGACTTTCTTAAGCCATTGGGCATGATTCTTGTATCCTTCCGCGTTCAAATTTTCGATTTTCCTGCGCAATTCGTCGATGGTTTTGATAACGTCGGCGTTAGCCATGTATCCTTGCCAAGGTCTAGCAGCCCATCTGCATGGGACACCATCAATCGGCACTCTGCTACCATCAGGACATAAGTAAGCGAATTGGGTATGATCTTCCTTAGATTCTGAGGCTGGGGTTACACCAACTGGTAACTGTCAAAGGAAGAGGAATTGAAAATCAAAGAGCTCAACTTTCAAAATTCCATCATACTTACACCGAAGAATTTCCTTACGAAGATGACCTTGGTCCATGCAATATCACCACCATTATGCGCTAAACATCTCAAAGCTCCGTCGTATCCAGAAAATTTATCCGGATAATTACATTTTTGGGGGTCTTCACACAACTGGCACAAATTCGAATACCTTTGCTCTATAACGTTAAAGATTAAATGTAAAAATAGTCCGGAGAACGGAGAACTAAATAAATATTACTTAGTCTGCTATTAATAGTCGGATCCGGTGACCAATCACCAACGATGCAAGCCTTTGAGAACAAGTTCGAGAGCGCTTTGAGTTCGTTCTCGCGGGCTGAAAGATTCGGCTCTGCCAGGTTACCAATGAGACCCATATTCTTCAATTTTGTCAAGGGGATTTTATATCCAACATTACGGCCAACACCGGTATGGCATGATTTCAATCCCTTAAGGTCTTGAATGCTGTTCAGTTGAAGATCTTTGTGGATTACGGCTACACCTTCGTATCTGAACTCGGCTGTTTAAATGAAAAAAAAAAATCTTTTCTACTCTAAATAACTAAACGTTTGTTAGGGAGCTTTATTTTTATTTATTTACTTATTGTAATATATTAATAAAATTGGTATTTTATTTTTGTGTGGTTGGTAAGAGAGGTTGGTAAGTTTTTACATTTGACAGTTGTCACATATGCATCCCGTAATTGTCAAATGTCATTGGATTGTTGAATTGTATTATTTCGGGTTATTTTTTAATTCTATCGCTATTTATGCTGAGAATAATCATTATTTAAGTTAAAATATGAATTTTCATTATATTGGGGGCTATAATTTTTGTTGTACCTGAGCATTATATTAAATTGAAGCTGTCAAATATTCAAATGTTGCCAACCTATGTGTATTTTACGTGAATAATCGAAACTTCGACAGACAGTCATTGACGTAGCTAGGCGGGGCAGTGAGGGGCCATGACCCCCGCCTAAATCTCTGAAATAATTTCACTTTTGTTGCTTATTGCCAAAGAAAAGTCTCCAAAATGTTAACTTTAATTAGCTCCCGCTTGACTACGCCCATGGCTATAGTACTGCATTATTGTTGTTATTCTAAATAAAATCTCAATAATTGTGACCGGCTATCATGTTATTTGTTTACACTTATCTTATTTACAATATTTTCTTTGTATTATTCCAGAATTAAATGTAATCATAAGACCTCCTATTATGAGTTGATTACTCGAAAGGTTACAAAAGATAAAGGTTGCTAAAAGCCACAGCTACAATTTATCGTTAAATTAAAGATGATCGCGTTTCAAACATGCACATTAGCGATTATCCTACTGGCGTACAAGGTCAAGATCATTCTCCAATTGATTGCGGTTGAACGTGAAACCGAATCCCTCCTAAGCGTACGATTTTAGAGACGCAAGAAGAACCAGTAAGTATAAGCGAGTTCAAGGTAAGTAAAGAATTAAATCAAGTGGAAATTAGAAAATCGGTACGCCTGCGAAAACAGGTTTGTTCTCTCGCACCTATATTTGGTTTCATAATTAATAACTTTTTTCTTGCTTCGAATAAGAAATTCGTACCGATGATGAGGTGGTAACAAACGAAAAATAATTTCTGGTTGTCGATTTTGGCTATTCAAATATTTGAATGTAAAAGGCAATGTCCACAAATATCTTCAGAATCTTTAGAGACGTCTTTTGTTATCTTCAAACGAAATGTAAATAATGTTAATGTTTCTATTTTGGTATTATACAATCGCTTTCTTAGCATTACTCATAAACATGTTATACGGCTATAATCAGATGACCGTGACCTTACAAAAGCATCAATTTATTCAATTATAATTCAAAGTTATTCAAATCAACGGAACCTGAAAAATTGTTCAGAATACCAACACATGCATGTAAACTCTTGCAATGAAACATTTCCACGAATGAAATCACTTCACATTAATGTCTTTACTTCTGCTATGGCTACTCCGACTTTGCTAATAAATTATGCATGGGCGTACCTCGCATTAACCTTGTGCAGACTTAAACGTGGTAAACATGGTAACAAACGGATGGGATTCCAAGATTTTTCTTTTATGGTTTTGTAGAATAGCAATTGCAAATGGTAGGCCGTGTAATAACCTTGAATTGATTAAAATGGGGAATCCTCACATAAAGAAAATGAAGCAAAGCATTCACTTCACGAATATGTTTCTTAAGATTCATTACTAGTTTCGATGAAAATAAAGATGTTTAATAATAAACGATTACAGAGAAAATGGTTTGGAATATTATTGGCAACTAAAGGAAATTGGCCAGGAAACAATTGCATATGGGAGTAAATGGTGTGGTCTTAAAGTGAAAGAAATGTTAATAAAAAGAAGCTGAACAAAACATGAGTTTATGGGAGCGGAAAATATTTTAAGAAATAAGAATAAGAGTACGAATAAATAAGAAAAATAAAAGTGTTACAACGTTTAAATAATATGAAAAAAAAAACAACATTTTGGCAAAATTGCAAGAACATGTTACAGAAACAATTTGAAAGCGAAAGACCAGCAAACAATAAGAACTAACAAAAGAATCCAGAAAATTTGGACGGGTTCGTTTCTTTTTTTTACATCCTCATTTGTTAGATCTGCTTTTTTATACATGAAACGGCACTTATGGTATTCTTTATAGGAATTTTCAAAGATCTCCGCCCAAGTAAAAATTCAACACCTGAATTAGTGCCGTCTCTAACACGGAAGCAGCCATTCACAGCTGTTTTCTATCAATTGCCAAGGAATAGATTTATTAAAAAAGCCATAATCTCGAGAGAAACAATTACAAATGTTATAAAAAATAATCACCATCCAATTTAATATGCTAACTAAATAGCTTGGAAACGAGTTAAAAGATGAACCGAAGTTGGGCAATGTTTTCGAAAATATTTTATTTATTTATTGCTTGCTACTTGTAATAAATATTATCATTATCTTTTAAATTATTGAAACAAAAAATTTTGGTAACTACCGAAATGCTTTAAAATCAAATTTGAATGTTTTTATTTAAAAAATTATTTTTAGTATATTCAAATGTTTTTTTTTTTTATTCAAGAATCGATTTTCAAATGTTAGTTTTATCAAAAATAATGGTATCTGAGAACTAATTTTTTGAAAACCAACCAAGTATGAAATTGAATAGTTTCAAATGTCCAAAAACAATCATCTGCTACTAACCTTCAGGCTCTTCCCTGGTCCTAATTTCCTCAAACACGGCAAAATCTTGCTCAGGCTGTTTGGCGGCAATGTACATATCCTCAGGATCCACCACAACGAAGTCAGCTAATCTCTTCTTGATCTTCTCAAGACATTCATACCTAAACATTTTTGGAAAAACAAGCAATTTTGTTAGGAATATTTTAGTTTGTAACTTTGCGATGAATACTGACCTATCTCTAGCGGCCACACAAGCAATCTTGGCCGAACTCTTCGTCTTCTGCTTGGTCATCTCTTCGCAATCGTTCTTGAGCTCCTCGGGAACGCACATTGTAACTATAATTTTTGTAAATTTACATTAGAACATAAAAAAAAAAATAGAAATATAATAATAAGCTTACATTCTTTATTGGTGCTCCTTCTAATCAAGATTCGGGCATCAGCCGCGATGACCACGACACACAACGCGACGAGGAACCTCATGTTAGCCGCTCTATACTCTGTTTGGTGCAAGAAGCGGTCTTGAACTGATTCTACGTTTGCTTTCGCTGGTCTTTTATACGTCTTCTTGCTGCAACAAGATCTAACCAGAAATAACGAATAACATCGTGGGTCTTATCTTCCTTTGTAAATTGTTTGATTAGGCTCGTGAATCCCGGGTAATCATAGAACATATGCATCTTGGTATTCCAAAACGTTGTTGACAATCTGTTATTGCAAATGTGTTTCCCCATTGAAGCAATTTGCCAATAAAAAATTGTAACATTAAGCCTGCAACCTATTCGAAAAATTGATGTGTGAAAATTTTACGTCGTACGCTTGCTGTTTTATTATTAGCATATTAGCATTACTTGGAATCTTAAACTGGGTTGGAAAAACACATCGTTCGAAAGAAACAATTGTCAGATAAGGTTTTACAAAGCATATGAACATTTTAAAGAATATTCTATTTGTTTTTAACGAAAATCAAGCAGAGAATCCAATAGTTCTAATTTTATTGCAAATAAATTAGGGAATGGTATGGAAGAATTGAATCTATTACACAATGTGCGATCAAAAAGTACTGATTGTGCACTTAATTACAGATTCAGGTTACATGCTTAATTCTGCTTAAGTTTCTGTAAATATTAGCTTAGCACCTATGTTTAACCTTGGTCCAGTATTGATAAACAAACAAAATCAATGTCGAATTAAATATACCGGGTGTTGATGGTCATGTACGATAATAACGTTTAAAGCTGTTTATAATCAAATCTTACATACAAAACTGTTCCCACATTTTTTGTTAAATTTTTGGTTTCTTCAGAATTTTAAGAAAAAATTTCGCCTTTTGTTAATTGGTAGAAAAATCAACCATTAACTAATTAAAGTCAAACAAAACATATTAATGCGACATTTATTTTTCACAATGTAATAGTAACAGAAGAGTAGCAGATTAATTTTTCGTAAAATATGAAAACAAAACAATTTCTATTGTATCAATAATTTCAAAACTTAAAAAATTTAAAACTACAACGTATCCTCGGGCTATTGCTTCCCTTAATGAATCACATGGAAATGAAGTTTGGAAATCGTGCAGGTCAATTTATTTCTCCACCTCGACCAATCTACCGATTAGGAAAGACGAAGTCCAAGCATTCCCTAAAATTTAACTTAAAATGAGCCGGGAACCCAACCTGCTGGAACCAAATATCCCGATCTGGACGAACCACATCTTTCAAGGCAGAATCAACAATATTCTGCGCAAGTTCCAGCTGTCTGAGGAAATTTTGCACGATTTTAAATGGTCCTATAGTTCTGTTGTCCTGGTCCAAATATAATTTTTTCTTGGGGGGTATTGGGTGTTTGCACAAACATGTAATCGGATTTTCGCGGACTCATGCACGAGTATTTTGAACATTTGGTTCATTATTTAAAGTAAAAATGTATTCATCCGTAAAACAAATGGATGAAATGAAGTACCGATTATTCTTGTGTAATTTCACAAAAAAATGTTTTTGGATTCAAAATCGAGTGGAAAAAGTTCTTAATATATCACTGAAAATGTCGAATTATGTTCTACAGAAATAGGCAGTTACTGCCCTAGGATCTGCGAGGGTAGCACACTTCGACTTCGTGGCTAGGCACACCAAGGGCAATTAATAAAAATGAATATATTTAATGAACCAGCTACCACCAACCACTACGTGCATACGCGTTTCGCTGTATCACAGCTCATCAGTACACCTATGTGGAAGGTAGCAGCTGTAATTCAAATTCTCGTATATATATGATGTTAAACCTAATATGAAGATGTATAGGAAGCAAGCACCATGTTCCTATAAGAAAACTACAGAGTATGAATGCAGCTATGCTAAAATTTCAGAGAATATTAGGTAGAACCTAGAGCAGAACGAACGAAGCTAATAAACATTAATAAGCTTAATACCAGTAAAAAAAAAAATTTAACACTATTCGGCACTAAAATATTATTACGATTTGTTTAGGGGAGTCTACAGTAGTAATGTTATAAATTGTACACTATTTTTTTGTAAAATCAACACTACCTACTGTAAACAGAACAACCATGTAGTGTTGTGTTTAGTACATTTTGTAACACGAACGTAGTGTAATAGTGTATTTTATAAATTTCGAAATAAGTTGGGAAAGGGGCATAGAAGAGAAAAGAAAAATTGCTTGTGCTTTTTTAGCAAATTAACATGTTCATGATGGTAAAACCTGAACACATCACTTAAAAAAAACAAACCAGACAATATAGAACACGCAGAACATCCCAACATATGCGTTCTTTCTTGCTCTTAGATGGGACGACAAATGTGCACGGCATTCATAAAGGTCATCACAGTGTTTGCAACACGTAAGGACACAAAAACAAGTAAATTATCTTGCATTTAATATAAGTCGAATGACAAACAAAATGTCTCAAACCAAGAGCATAAGCTACACGACAAGATTTTTTTTCTGTGTGAGAAACGAAAAAATATCTTCCACGTCTCAATTTTTCTTACGGTAGAACAGAAGACTTTTTAATCAATAGGAAATTTACAATAATAATAATAATAATCCATGCCTTCACACCCCCCAACTGCTTTCGCCAAATACATCAGCCGGCCATGAGTTATTATTACACCCGTGTCCGTAGGCCGTCTTAGGATGTTTACTCTCAGCATTTGCCAAATTTGGAGCAAGGAAAACTACGAAAAACTACTCTGAGAGTGACGAGCTCCGGGGTCGACACCGGTACTATGAGATATCCTGCAATATAAATAAATATCGTTTAGAAAACCGAGAATATCTTCGATCTTTTGTTTATTTATTTTCTACGCGATGTAATAATTTTCAAGAAATTAACCACAAATTGCATGTTAATTATCTGGCAACACTGACTTGTTAATATCGTTTTATTTCAGATATATGCTATATTTTCAATAAAATTATTAATTAATATTTATGAGCTTATTGATTAACTAGTAAATAAACTATGTTATTCAGTAAGAAAATATTGAAATTCCTTTTTCGGTCTTTCTACGAAAAAAATTACAAAAGCCGCCCGCATATTTGCTTAACAATTAAATATGATTCAAACCTCTAATTATGATTTTATGTACATATGTACATACATATTTCAGACTTTCGGTAAATATTTTGATAACATATTGAATTAGCAATAAGAGAACGACAAAGAAAATACTAAAAAAATAACTGTAATCAATATTTCTCGTATCTGAAATTGTTTACAAAGAGTGCACCACTTTGTAACAACTACGTTAATCTCGTATGTCCAACATTGATCCGTTGTGTTGTTTTTCCCCATTTCCAAGAATTCAAAAATTCCAAATTTGATTTGGGAATATCCAAGAACTAACAGTTGAAAAAAACTGTAAATCTTGCATTCTTGCAACTGCAATCTTATCCTATACTTTCGATGGTAAGGATTTTAATTAATGTTGACCTATAACTTGTAATAAACAGGATATAAATTTGATATATTTTTGTTTTTTTTTTTCATATGTGATAAAAGCATAAAAAAAGTCTATATCAATTTACGGTTACAATTTATCTTCTCCATAATAACAATTATTTAATCCAATTGGGAATGTCTTTACTTTTATTGCCTAAATTAAACTATTTATTTATTTAGGCATGATATTTAGGCAACCTCTTTCACTCAAAATCTCCAATTTTATATTTTATATTACAACTTCTTTTTTTAAGCTATAAATAAAAAAGAGCATGAATTGTTATTATCACTTTTAATAAAGTATGAATTTGGTGTAATTATAAGACTACTTAAAATTAATTTGGCTTCAGAAGAAAATAAATTTTCATGAGTTGTACAGGCTACAACCTAATCTACCTGAATTTGTCCCACACCCAAATAAAAAGTTTAATAAATCTTATTAGAATGTTGGAAATAGGCAAGTTTTAAATATCGGATAAATATTATTATTAAAGCAAGCTCCAAAATGTACATAAAAAACATTAATTTTTTTATGTGTGAAATTTACAAACATTAAATGTATCGTACCTATTTATTCACACATATTTCAACGTTAATCAAGTTTAAACTATATTGAAGATATAATAAAAGGAATTTATAATTAGAAAAATATTTAGAAGTGTCCCCTTTTTTGTTATTTACAATTATTTACAATTTAATTAAATATGAATGTAGTGGCTCTCTGTAGTGAGAGATAGCCAAACTAAATTTAATTATCGAGGATTCCTGTATTTATGTCCCCCGTTTTATTTCTATTTGTTCATTTTTTTTTGTTTTTTGTTTTTTTTTAATATATGCGATTGGACGATATTTTACCAACATTAGGATATTTCCGTTATGAAATTCAGAAAATAATTTAATAATTTTTCCCTTTTTTTTTGTTCTGCACAAAATTCAATTTTCAGTACCTTTTAGAAGCTGTTCGCCATTATTTTAATGAATATAAGTAACAAAAGAAAAGACCAAGTTAATACAACATAATTCAATAGGTTGCTGGTTATTTTTATTTTATTTTTTTCAGAAATTTAAAACTTTTCCTTTAAATTAAATATTAGTTAAAGAATGTGAAACTAATTCACGAATTTCGGTAATCAAGCATCCATGAGCGTAGCCAGAATTTTTTCAAAGAGGGGAGGGGGCAATTACGGTTGATATTTTCTAGACTTTTTATGGCCGGCAATAAGAAATGAAGGGGGCCCCTCTCACTACGCCCATAGAAACATCTGCTGAATATACTTCTAAGAACTATTGTTCTTTCCCTATTTTACATTATACCTGAGCACGCTATACAAAATTGAAGAACCTTGAAAAATGCCGCTTGCTATGTCTGTAATCGACCATTATGAGTTCTCAGCTTCTATGTTTTTATACTTCAATAGAACTATTTGATAAAACACGAACAAAAAGGAAATAAATAAAAAGGAAAGCCACAGTCGCACCAACAGGAAGACAAATCAAATATTAGGTTTGACATTACAATGAGGCATAGTGGCGTAGAAGCAAATATCTGTTGTTTTCCCTGTGAAGCAGCGGACTCCCCTTGACAAACCCATTTATTTGTAGTGTATTTATACGTGTTATGCAGAGATCTATTATAATGAGAGTTTTTTTTAATAAATGGTTGTAGGTGAATTTAAATTGAAAAAATTCGCGATTAATATTTCTAGAAATCTTCTCAGAAATATTAGCTTGTTATCATTCTTACTTAAAATATGTCGAGAATTGATATGAAAATCTAAGGAAAAATTTTTTTTGAGCATTAAAAGATAAAGTAAACGTTAATAAAAAGGTTTATTAACAATGGCAATTGTTATCTCATTGTTTAAGTACCTTTATCTCAGTGTATTTACGAACAATATACTTATTATATTATTGATTGTGTATTTTATACGTATGGATAGATACCTGGAATTCTTTTTAATTTTTGTTGCTTGTATCCTGTCTTTAATAGGAAGAAGTTAGAGAAAATTTTTTGGAATCAGAATTTTTTTTTTTACACATTTAACTCAAAAATCTATCGCGAACGTCACAGTGTAGAAATAAATTTATTAAATGGAATTATACAAACACATTTACGCATATGCAATCTTCCTCTTTGTTATGTTAACAATTCATTCCCAAGAAACACGTTTTCTATTCTAGAAGATTCCGAGATGTAATATGCAGAAAATGTACATTTTACAAAATGCAGCGATAACGATAATTTTTGAAATGCTCCTGTTTTTAGATATCATCCAAATATTTCGCAATTCGAATCATTTACGAGAACAAATATGAATAATTTGCTCGTTAATAATTCAGCTGATGAAGAAACCATGTGTTTGAAGATTCAAATCGCGCGCTTTTATCTAGGCGCCAAACCGTTATTCCCGATTGATGAAATTAGGGGAACTTTAAAGATAACTCGTACGATGGAGGTATCATAAAAATATGAAGAATTTTATGGTGTTAATTAAGAGGAAAGTTAATTTTTATATATCGATAGAATTGGGATTAACGTGATCGATAGATTTCAAAAGTTACGAGATTAAAACCATCCGCCAATGGACTTTGTGGATTTCGTGGTTCCATTGGTCACCGCCTGGAATATTCTAGAAGGTAGTTACGAGGGTCACATAAAACCGGCCATCTTCCGTTCTCACTGTTAGATTTGATTGTTCGACCGTCGCAGAAAGAACTGCACGCATTTGTATTAAAAGTTTTGTCTGCAACCGCATAGATTATAGCAAATATAAGGTAAGGAATGTGTTTTGTACGTTTCCACGTTAACCGTAACGCGAATCGTTATTAAATTTTGACGTTTGATTAGCGTAGAAAAATTCGCGCGATCCTCCTCCTAACCGAGAAAACACCGGTTCTTCCTAGAGTACGCGTGTAGTAATTTTTGGATCTCTGCACTTTTCTCTTTTTTTAGATCATGGCGAAAGCACCAGCAGTAGGTATTGATTTGGGAACGACATATTCCTGTGTGGGAGTCTTTCAACATGGAAAAGTTGAAATCATCGCTAACGATCAAGGAAATAGGACAACGCCTTCCTATGTCGCCTTTACCGACACAGAGCGTCTCATCGGAGATGCAGCGAAAAACCAAGTCGCCATGAATCCCAATAACACAATTTTCGGTAAATATCCCTGTTTTTTTTTAACATCATCGCAGTAAAAATCCCCACATACTTCAAGTTTCACCATATATGTTAATAACGGCGTAATATTATTTCATTTAATACATAAATCAATACTTAAGGTCATTAATGAGTCATGGTTTTATATTCATATGAATTAATTTGCATGTACAGGGAATTTGCACTATATTATTTTGCGTCATTATTACATCATTTATCAACAGAAGTTACTTCGATGTGTATGATTGCTCGTGGTAAATTGTTCTGGAATTTTCCTCTCCACATGCCATGTTCAAAGTTATTGATTTTTTTTTAACCTGTTGTAGCAGTTCACATAAACACACTGCAGTATCACACATGCTCATGTTCACCGTTTAATTTTGTGAATTACAAGAGTGTTTGCCTCGTTATCTGTTACATTTACCCTGACGTATCCATATTAAATATTTCAAAGATGTAGAATCTTGATTTTTTTCAATCTAGAAAATAAAAAGAATGGTTGGTAACCTTGATTTTTGAAATTAGGTCAGAAATCTTGTATCTCGTTTGTAGGAATATGCGTTTCTATTTTTATATACAGTGTGATCAATTTGAAATGGAAGCACCCCTGTTGAACTCCACACAAAATTTTAGAATTTCATCTAAATTTTCAAAGCGTACTATGATTGTTTTTCAAGGTCGAAGATAGAAGCTAAAAATCTCATTGAACCTCTGAATTTGGGAGATCTTGAAATAGTTTTGACCAAAATTTCATTCATTCACCATTTATTAATGAGAAAGCTACGAGTGAATCGTTTTCCAAACTCACCACAGTATGCGTCGAAATATTAGATGAACTTCTAAAATTTTGTGTGGAAGTAAACGTTTTGATCCCTACTGTATTAAAAAAAAATGGTTTCTTTTAGTGTAAAATTCCATTTCAAATAAGTCGCACTGTATTAATTTTTCTCATCCGTTTTTTTAATATATTATTTTAAATTTTCCCAATAAAATTGTTATGCAATTTGAATATACATAAATTATTTTATATCCAGTCGTTGTACAAAATAAAATTAAATTAAACTGAAAAATCAATTTTTCTTCGGTTTCCTCCAGGTAATTAAATTTAACGAATTTTTTTTTTTCGTTAATACCATTAAGGCTTCCGTTTGCTGGATTTCCTACCGATATTTAGGTATCAAGTGATTGATTCGTTCCTACGGATTCTGTTGTATATACAAATTGTGGTGTAGTTGGTGGCGGGGCAAATGAGAGGCTTGGGTTCGAATCCTGTCCGGGTCAATGAAAGATTTTGTTTAATTAAATTTAATTACTACTGAGCGACAGAAGCCAATATATTAATTAAAATATTAAATGCATGAAACCCCAAAATTTATTATTAAAATTGTAATGATTAACCTTTTTATCAAAACTTACTTCTAAACGGGGTAAAAAAGTAATTTTTAGACAAACATATTTTAGATGTACATGCAGCTTCTGTTATCATCAATCGGCTTCCTTGTTTAATTTTTTTTATTAGTTGATTTATGACATTGTCGATGTGACCCTGTTTTATTTAGCAATTTGCTAGCTTCTCTAGCCCCTTCTCCATAATTTTTGTGGTAACATGCGTAATAGACGGAAAATTAGTTGTGAAATATTTAATTTCTTTTTAATGTTTGTTGTATATAAATTTAACATTTTTCACGAAATATTTGTACATGTTCATATCTATATTTATTTTCGATTGATTGCTTCGTCTTAGGTGTCGGGGTGTGTTACTTGAGTAACATCCGTCACTTTCCTACTATTTACTTGGAGCTACGTTATTTGATGTTTTTTATTTAGAATTTTGCGCATGTATACTTACACTATCTCTCGTATATAATATTTTTGGTATGTACAATGATGTTCGGCGAACCACATCCTGCGTTGTCGATTCGTGCCCTACAAAAATGCAACATATATTGTTATTGTAATTATTATGGTTTTTTTTTTCACTGTAGTCATAGTCACCCGAATCATTTTCTCCGAGGTGGCTGACATTCTGCTTTATCAAATTCTGCCGCTCTCTCTCGCCACTTCAAAATTTCTGTTTCGGTGCGGCGAATTGTATTTGCTCATGTCTTTGTGATGGTGCTTAAGACTGCTTCCCACGTATTAATGCATTTGTCACCGGCATACCTATCTCGACCAGTGCGCTTATTGTAGTATTATCCTGCCCTGAATGTTAAGGTTTCGTCTAGATACACAACTGATAATAGTTTAACATATAATTGCAAAAAAAAAAAAATTCTACCATTTGCTGTGTGGTGAGTCCATTAATCCTTCTCGGGGATTATCTGTTCTTCGAAGGAAACCGATTCCTTTTAAAGTAATCCATGAAGTATATCTCCATCCTTCATGATTTGTAACCAATTATTTCGTGTTTTTCATTGATTTGTGCTATGAAATTGTTTGTTATCTTCGCAAAATATTTAAATTTCTGAAACGTTATAAGAAAAAATAAACATATCTAGCATACTAATTCCATAAAAAAAATCGACAAAATTTTATTAGAATTAATCGATCCCTAGAATTATCAACGATAATTAGGGATTAATCATGGCTACAAATGACCCTGCTTTAATGGTATTTTATCATAATTTAAACCATGACTCATACTGCCGCATTTTATCATTTTATAAACTAATTCCCTCTTACATGATGATATCTTAAGTCAAGCCAGACTGGAGTTTATGACGCTAGATCTTTCCATGATTATTTAAATTATCTGAAGCATTCACCCTACCTTCAGTAATATCTAAAGTTATAAAAATATTCAAGTGTTACTTACGTTTTTTTTTTTTTATTATAGACGCCAAACGTCTAATTGGTCGTCGATTCGAGGATACCACCGTCCAATCCGACATGAAACACTGGCCGTTCGAAGTAGTTAGTGACGGCGGAAAACCGAAAATAAAAGTCGAATACAAGGGCGAAGTTAAAACCTTCTTCCCTGAAGAAGTAAGCTCGATGGTGCTTACAAAGATGAAGGAAACAGCAGAGGCGTATTTGGGAAAAACGGTAACTAATGCCGTCATCACTGTACCGGCCTATTTTAATGATTCCCAGCGTCAGGCCACTAAAGACGCCGGCACTATTTCCGGCCTGCAAGTCTTACGTATTATCAACGAACCGACTGCAGCCGCTATCGCCTACGGCTTAGATAAGAAGGGAGTGGGCGAAAGAAACGTATTGATTTTCGACTTGGGTGGAGGTACATTCGATGTGTCCATTTTGACCATCGAAGATGGTATTTTTGAAGTGAAATCGACGGCTGGTGATACCCATCTGGGAGGTGAAGATTTCGATAATAGAATGGTCAATCATTTTGTCCAAGAATTTAAGAGGAAGTACAAGAAAGATTTAACGTCGAACAAGCGCGCCGTACGTCGCCTGAGGACGTCTTGCGAGAGAGCCAAACGTACTCTGTCGTCATCAACCCAAGCCAGTATTGAAATTGACTCGTTATTCGAGGGTATTGACTTTTACACTTCGATTACGCGTGCTCGTTTCGAAGAATTGAACGCTGACCTTTTCCGGTCGACCATGGAACCCGTCGAGAAGTCACTGCGTGATGCGAAGATGGACAAAGCTCAGATCCATGACATCGTCCTTGTTGGCGGATCCACTCGCATTCCCAAAGTGCAGAAGCTCCTTCAAGATTTCTTCAACGGAAAGGAGTTGAATAAGTCTATCAATCCCGATGAAGCCGTGGCTTACGGAGCCGCAGTACAAGCCGCCATCTTGCACGGTGACAAATCCGAAGAGGTGCAAGATCTTTTGCTATTGGATGTTACACCCCTGTCGCTTGGTATTGAAACCGCGGGAGGCGTGATGACGGCTTTAATCAAACGTAACACCACCATTCCAACGAAACAAACGCAAACATTCACCACCTATTCGGACAACCAACCCGGTGTGTTGATTCAGGTCTATGAAGGTGAACGTGCAATGACAAAAGATAATAATCTGCTGGGAAAATTCGAACTGACCGGTATTCCTCCGGCGCCTAGAGGGGTCCCGCAAATCGAAGTCACCTTCGACATTGACGCTAATGGTATTCTCAACGTTACTGCTGTTGAAAAATCCACAAACAAAGAGAATAAAATTACAATCACCAACGATAAGGGCCGCCTTAGCAAGGAGGACATTGAGAGGATGGTTAACGAAGCCGAAAAGTACCGAAGCGAGGATGAGAAACAAAGAAATACGATCTCCGCGAAGAATGCTTTGGAGTCGTACTGTTTCAACATCAAAAGCACCATGGAGGATGATAAAATCAAAGATAAGATCAGCGAATCCGATAAGAAAACCGTTATGGATAAATGCAATGAGGTTATCGCATGGTTGGATGCCAATCAATTAGCTGATAAGGAAGAATACGAACACAAGCAGAAAGAATTGGAGGGAATTTGCAACCCGATTATCACTAAGATCTACCAAGCAGGTGGTGCTCCAGGCGGAATGCCAGGATTTCCAGGAGCCGGTGGAGCTGCACCACCAGGCGGCGCTGCTCCGGGAGCTGGAGGTGCTGGACCAACAATCGAAGAGGTCGATTAAATTATCGATCAAAATGCATAAATTATCATCTTTTTCATTCAGTATTAAAAACAACAACCTTATTATATACTGTTTTGTATTTTGCAGACAACACTTTTACACGTTTGTGTTGCAACAAACGCATGGATCTTCAGTTTTGTCTGTTTATTTTTTATTTATTATATGAATTTATAAATACCACCAAAGCGTTTTGTTTTTTAAAAATCATGTGATTAGTAGTCCACCAATTCATTTTTTTGTACTTTAAATTAAAGGAAGGAGTACATCTAGAGATACACATTTGTTCTGTTTTCTTGAGCATTGTCAAATTTTGAAAAGAAAAACTAAATGAAGTAATAGTAAACATGTTTTAATGTGTCAAATCGATGTTTTTTCATACCAAGCTGTAGTGAAGTCGGATGCGTTGAATAAAATCAAATCCACCAATATTTTGTTTTATTTATAATTAATCTTCTTAATCGATCTTAGAATTCGTTTATTATTACTAATAAATGATGGTAATCAATAGAACGGCTGTTCTAGTATTATTTGTGGCAAAGTTATATACTTTTGGTAACTTCACGATTGAAAATTTACCAAACATCGGATTTTTAGGAAAAAAAATTCAGTTTCACGGAGATTACCGGCATTGCTAATATTAGCGTTAACGTCTCGTAGAGACAATTTCCTCACATTGCCTTTGCCGTGAGTGATTCTACCAGCACTTATGAGTAGCTGTATTAGCATTATTTTGGTTATTGTTTCTAGGCAATTTTTTTTTACATTCCCTGTTACAGTAAATCTCATCGTTGGGCTTTTGGAAACTCTTCTCGATGTCTCCTGTTTAGGCATCTTGCACTGTTTAAAAAGGATGCCTTTTTGCTTCGCCCAGTATGTTTAACATTTTTATGTAAAACGAACTCTCGCCAGTGTGTCTTTCATAATGTAACAACTTTCCATTTGTTTAATTTCTTATCAGGCGCAAATTTGATAATTTTCTAGGTAGATTAATATTATTAGCAATTTTGAAATTTAATTTATTTTAGATTGTAGAAACGGTTAAAAATAGCCTTAGGGAAACGTAGAAACATGTAGAACTACATTTTGAGTCACCTCTAATCATAATATACATAGTCATAGTCCTGATGGTGATCCTGCACATCTGGCGATAAAAACAATTTACTGACTGCCTGATATTTACAATGCTGTACATACTTGATAAGTTATCAAAATTCCTTCGAAACATACATTGAGCATCAAATCTTGCGAAATTCAAACAACAATATCGTGTCTTATTTAATAGTGCCAAAGATCCATTGTGTAGGAAATTTATATATATAATAAACAACACATAAGTGCCGCATCTCTCCAATCTCCAATCCGCAGTTTTGTGACATTGGGCACCTTTCTCTTACCTATTTCGGTTATTATTGTTAATGTAACTGTTTTTATTTATCTTCCCAGAACTGTTAGCTCCTTCTTTATCAATTGGAAATTCCATTTTTCTTTACTTTTTGTGACATTGGGCACCTTTCTCTTAGTTATTTCGTTTAATATTGTTAATGTAACTGTTTTTGTTTATCTTCACAGAACTGTTAACTACTTCTTTATCAATTGGAAATTCCATTTTTCTTTACTTTTTGTGACATTGGGCACCTTTCTCTTAGCTATTTCGTTTATTATTCTTAATGTAACTGTTTTTATTTATCTTCCCAGAACTGTTAGCTCCTTCTTTATCAATTGGAAATTCAATTTTTCTTTACTTTTTGTGACATCGGGCACCTTTCTCTTAGTTATTTCGTTTAATATTGTTAATGTAACTGTTTTTGTTTATCTTCACAGAACTGTTAACTACTTCTGTATCAATTGGAAATTCAATTTTTTGTGCTAGGTGATCTGTTACTATCATGTTCCTCTTGATTGATAAAAATATTGTCTATAATCGTGCTTGTTGCAGCTGTAACTCTAGTTTTCAGAGGATTCAGTAGTCTTTTGGTATTTTTGTCTTCTTTCGCAAAAACAACGTTGAAATCACTACTTATCACTAAAGTAAAAGACTCATGGGAAGTAGCAATATTTCAAGAAAGGTATCAATATCTCCTAATGGCGATCTGTATAGATCAACAAGAACTACAACAAGAACTTTCTTCACCATTTTTAAGGCTGAACGCTGGAATATTAATTCCCGATTTTTGAGGTGATCCAGTCCAACGAACTCCAAACCTGCCTTTAGCAGTATTCGTAACCCACCGTGGATATTATTTCGCCTACATACATATGTATATTGTACCGTATTAGATAATAAACAGTGTTTATTTTAGTTATGCAGAAAACAATTAAGTAGTGGCGTCGTATCGGAAGAGCAGAATAAAACAATCCGGACTTAAACGGCATAATGCAACGGTAAAATAATAGAAACTATCGGGAATTCACCAACTTACTTCGTACACTAAGTGCTCTGATTTCCTGTTACAAAGTTCAAGTGGATAGCTTTCACAATACAAATAATTAAGATAAAATAAAACAAGCATCATCCTGTGTAGATATGCGACAAATTTTGTGAAGAATGTGCTCAAACAGTTTTCTATGTAATTTCCGCATCAGATAGGCAGCCTAAATCACTCAAGTGTCTGTGTCACTATCATTCTCATTTAAACAAAAATTTATGCTATGAAAAGGAGTAGTCTTTTAGCTAACGTGACTAAACTCATTTTGAATATTTCCTCCGATAATTTTGGAGCTGCGCTACAAACAGCACAGTTCGCCTTCAAGTGCCTGTTGCAGATTACACTTCGATCTAATTGGATCAATACTACTTTGTGGTTTCCGCTGATATCATTGGTGAATCACCGCGTATACCTAACAACCCGAATGGACGCAGGTATCAAAAACAAGAGCACACACTTCACATCCGGGGCCGATCGGATGACTTTCTGTTAAGACAATACAGGTAGGCCCCAAAGGAAAGAAGGAAAACCCACAAAGGATAAATACATTGGAGCACCAAATCTACATGTTAATTTTTTTGTTTAATTTTTTTTGTTTCATTTCCATTTGTTTCAACATATTCTTCACCAATGATATCATTAATATTTTTAATGATCCATGCTTTTAAGATCTTTTAAGAAGTTATTGTTTTCTGCATCGTGCGACGAAATTCATGTTTCCTGTCAGAGTCGCCGTTATATCACTCACACATTCAAAAAAAAAAACTGTGTCTTTCTTAGAAAGAACCCGATAAAAGGGACGGCCATAAAAATCATAAAGGAAATGCACGAAAACCGCATTTATTTTGATTCAGCACAAAGTCAATTAAATCGAAAAGATTGAAAAACTTGAACTGTGAACTGGAAGAGATTGTAGCTTTATCCAAAGCGTTGAATAATCCATTGAAAGATCGCATTAGATTCAGCGAAGATATCAGAAAATTCCATGATAAACACGATTCTCTTATCGTTTGGTTGTCATCTAGAGATCGTTCTTGGATCGATTTCCAGTGAATCGCAAGTACGTACTACAGGAATTCAGATCCTAACAATCGCAACTATAACGTTATTGAAGTTGAGATTCTGTCGTAAGATTTCTTGGTCCCAATACATCAGATTGTTGAAAAATAAACGAAAACCTTTCCTAACGTACAAAGGCGGTGGGCCAATGTCTTCTATTAGCAGATTTGGAAGCAACAGATGCGTATTTGTTGCTAAACAATACAACGACCTCACAGAGAAGAATATATCACAAGTTTGTTTCGTGATAGTCGTCAATTTAAAGTATCGTGCGCTTAGACTTTGCAACATGAGCCAAACTGAAAAGATATCTTGGCAAAAAAGCACGATTTTAGTATGCAGCTGAATAAAGCAATTGGATAAAAATCAAACTCAATGGGATAAGTTGGACAAAGAGACAAGTCTTCAACTATACATGGGAACCGTAATAAATAATGCTGGTGATTGGAACCATTCTTATAGAGAGATGCTTTAGTAAGAGAGCATTGTATTATTATGCTACTCAATAGGGCAAGAGATACGACGAAAGATTTGGGAATCGACAATCGTAATCTCCAGAAGGAATTGGATAAAATCCTATCCAATGGGATAAGTTTGGCAAAGAGACCGCGTATAGACATAAGTCTTCAACTATCTGGGGGAATTATTTAAATAACAATGTCAAAGCAGGCGTTTGAAATTTTTTCGCATTAAAAATTTATTACATAGGTACGAGACTTGACACTATTTTTCGCCTGTTGCATCTTTTTCTTGCTTAAAGCTTACAATTTGAAAATCGTTGTACAAAATCAGGTCAAATTCAATGTTCTCCATTAGCTTTATTAGAAGAAAGTAAATTGTAATATTTCTGATACAATAATGTAGTCACCTTATATAGAGATAGTAGATTTTCATATTAGAATCTAGAAGACATCGATAACAAAGAAAATCAAAACATTCGTTTCTGATTTTTAAACAATAATAAGCGTACCCTAGAATAGGGCTACTTGATAAAATCTGTTTAAAATTTGACTTCTGTCTGTGTCGAACTATAAACGTATTTCAAAATCAAAAATTACATCGTTAGAAATTCAGGTGTCAGTTTACAGCAGTAGAGAAATCTCACCTCCATTACTTTTTCAAAAAAAAAAAGAAAAAAGTAGTTATTTTCAAGCAGTTCGGCGGTGGAACTATTTGAAACAATAAAAACGCGGTTATTACGGAAATTAAAATTTTCCAATTTATTTATATTCTAATCTAATACAGATTATTCAAAAACTCTTACAAAGAAGAACT
>LR737396.1:3171777-3246577 GCA_902655005.2 Marronus borbonicus
ACATGTATTTAAAGGCACAGATATAGCAATGGTTGCTTCAATCCAAATATATAAATACACAATATAACATATATATGTATGTAGAGAGAAAGAGATATAATGCAAAATAGGCAAAATAGACAGAAGTAAGTGAACACCTGTGCCAGTGTTTAGTAACTTTGGGGTATGTGGAAGAGCTGCAGGTGATGTGGTGATGGTGGTTAGCATGGTGTTGGCGGTGGTAGTAGTGATGGTGGTGGTGGTATTATTGGAAATGGAGGTATCGTGACAGTAGGAGAGTAGCAAGATGGCTGCGGCACGGGCCGCACCTGCACGGGAAGCGGAAACTGCGACGCCGCCGCGACAATATCCGCCCTGGGCACTGCTGGCCCTGCGCGACTGTATCGACTCGAACGTGCTACGTTGGCTCGAAACGCTGGACGTCAATTGACGATCCATCATCGGCAACAGGCCTGGAACATTCGACATTTAACAGACAGAAAAACAGAGAGGGCTACAGCCAACAACAAATCCAAAAAACAAACGAACGCAAAACGATAAGAACAGATTTACAGACATCGATAACAAAGAGACAACAAACTTAAACTGTTAAATCGTAACAAAGACAGTAAGAAGTGATTACGTAAAAATCCAACCTTAAGAAACACGTATAGAACATGAAAACAATATTATAAGATCGCAAGAGACTCTCTTGCAGTACTGCCGATCTTTTGAAAAACTAATTTTAAGAATGTTTGGCAATATGGAATAGTTTGTTTTGAAAGTAGTTTCAAGATGGCAACGCATATGGTACCTGCGTATCTGCACTTCGACAAGCTTTTCATTATGTATTAAAGCGCAGCAGATACCATGTCATTATGTGCTGCCATCTCGGGACCAGCCGTCCAGGAGCCGATCGAGAGGTGGTTTTGCATCTTTGGCTCTACCAAGTAGGTAGAAATATGTCCGTCTGGTAGCCTTTTCTCTCCTTACATTGCTTTTGCAGCTAGTGATCCTATAAATGCAATGAGCTGTATTATTAACATTATTTTTGAGCAATTTTTTTTGATATGATAAACTATTAATAAACGCAGTTTTTGCTTAAAATGAAAGAATTAGTGCCAGATGAAGTGTGAGACTGGAAGATTTGAGACGTTGTAGATTATATGGAATTCCACAAAAAAATACAAAATCAATAAAATGATATACTGCAGATTGTGAGTTATGTTCGTCATTTGCTGGTCAGTGTTGCCAATCTTTTGAAAAACTAATTTTAAGAGAGGATTTCAAAATGAGATCTCTTGCATCTTACATTGAATAGAAAATAGATGTAACATAGAAAAAATAAAAACATTTAGGTAAATAATATAACTAAATACACTAACGATACATTCGTATATTCTATTGGTATTAGCACACCGCAAATATCAAAATGTAATATACACTATTAACTACAAGCGTGAATAATGGCATTATTTATTTCTTTAGTTTAGAAATAATTACTAGTTCTTTTTTTCTTCTTAATGGACTTTTCATATTTGAAATACAATTAATAATTAGTCGGAGTGAAAAGAGCCGCCAAAGATAGCAGCTAATTTTTCCGATAATACCGTCCGGTGGCGTCTTGGACGGCCCCAGATATCAAGTTTTTTGTGTAATGGTTTCACGGTTTTTTTAGTGGTAGGACGACATATTTCTCTAATTTGCTGGCCACTGGACGTTCGTGTATTGCTGCTGGCTGCTATCTTTGGCTGCTCTTTTCACGCCGGTTAACAATTGCGGAAATCGAACAGTGTATATTTAAATTTTGAACGGCATTTTTAAATATGGTTGGAAGACTAACGATTAATGATTAACATGGTTACTTGGACATACAAGGCCGACACACATCGATCTTTTCCAACATCGATTGTTGTTTCAATAAAATGAAAGGTGTCGAAGTGGGTTTTGCAAGA
This sequence comes from Marronus borbonicus, assembly GCA_902655005.2. Lineage (NCBI taxonomy): Eukaryota > Metazoa > Arthropoda > Insecta > Coleoptera > Scarabaeidae > Marronus > Marronus borbonicus. The sequence goes on from LR737396.1 coordinate 3,173,712, forward strand.
AAAAGGGTTTGTGTACGCAATATTCTATATTTATTCAATATTATTCAGTTATTTTATTTCGAAACAAAAGTAATTTTTCAGTAATTCAAAAAAAATTTTAATTTAAAACATTTTGCTACTTTTTTCGCAGCAGAAATTTCTAGCGAAAAGATCATCCCTTATGCACTGCAATGACTGGATATATAAATCTCTTCTGAAACCTACCAACATTTTTACCATAAACACAGCCAGAGAACTGGGCTATTAGGGCCGATGTATGTTTATTTACAAACAAATATGTTCACGAGTAATAAGAAAAAAGACCCATACAATTCTTAGAAAATGAAACCTATTTGCCATAGTTTAATATGTATTTCAATTTTTCTTTAAACTAGTTATTTGTTTATTGAATTATTGAGAGTTATTTAATTTTGCTTGGCATACGTTCGGTTTAAAGAACACTTTTTAATTCCGAATTAAGATAATCTTCAATTCAAATTTAATCCATGATTAAACTAATTACTGTTTACATATCCATTTTGGTCGGATTTAATTTACGATTAAAATGACATTTGCGGCGATCGAATGCACAAAGTTTAAATGATCATCTGTTCCATTTTTTAAAAAATCTTGCTAAATTGAGAAATGCAGGCTTTCTTTTCAATTCACGTTAATATTGATAGATGCCAAGTGACGTTTAAGTAAACCTAAATATCACTTTCACGTAACTAAAGCTAGGAGTTAATTTAACCAATGATTAATATTATTTAATCGTGGTTTGTAATAAAGGCAATATTTCGGAAGAACTCTTATAGAAGAAGGCACAAAATACTATCGTCCCAATTTTCACATAATTGTTTTATTTCTTATTAAAGAATGTGTAATTGTAGGATGGATGGTTAAAGTGATTTTAAGCTTGAAAAAACAATTATCCAAATATATAAAAATAATTAATATTACTTATTTTGTTATCCAAAAAATGCTGTATAATCAAAATAAGCATTACATAGCGGAAGAGATAATAATAATAATAATAAGTTTATTCGTCCAACAGCGAAAGCCAATTACAGGACAACTTAATACAAAAGAAAAAATGATGATGATGAATACATATTAGTTCCATTGAATTGTATTTGCAATGGTAAAATTCTACATAAATTTAATATCGGGCTGTATACGTTTAGGTGTTGTACCCACCAATTCTTCGCAAGCTGGTTTCAAGTACTATTTTTGAAAAGCGTAACTTGCAAAATGTCTCCGATACTCGATTGGATTTGCGCCTGACGATTGGGTAGGCCAATCCAGAAGATGGAATTAATTTTCTTTGTTTTGCTGGAAAAAAATGTTTTTAGAAGCTCATCTGAAAAATTTTTTGAGTCTGATGGCCCGTATGCCACATTTAGAATATCTATGCACGTTTGGATATCCATACTGAAATTCCTCGTTAACGCAACGCATAAAGCTATTTCCAACTTCCAAATCCTGAGAAAGGTACTATGGATGCGCTCTATTTATCAAAGACCATGTTTATCATAAAAAGAGTATTGTTTACGTTTTTGTTTGGGTATATATTTATCGATTGTTCTTCTATTAGTGACATGTTTAAAAATAGCTTGAAAATATCTGCCATCTTGGATGCTCAGTTGTTCGGTAGTCATTTTTTTTTAAAAATATGTTAAAAAATTCAAAATCAAATTCAGGCACAAAGTTTTTTTGTTAGTTTTTGTTTTTGATTCATAAAGAATATAAGATTGACCTTTCTAAAACATAAAATCATAAAAAAAATTTTTTTTAGGTGATGTAAAGATCTTTACCAGAAAGAAGTGATTGGTATGTTTAGTACGAGGGTAATCTTTGGGATAGTCGTCAAGTTGTATCGATCAACTACTTTAAAAAATGGAAAATAAAAATGAGAATATGTTACGCATCATTATTTCACAAGCTGAAGCATAAATTGTAGAGAACGGCCACATTGGCCGCATTTGTTTAACCAAAACAATATCTGGCTCTCAACTTTTTTCCTAGGTTTTCCTAGATTCAACAATTCGCTCAGAGGGCAGAGATTTTCGTCGAATGAAGAAGCTATGCGCCTATTTTGCAGAAGACGGTGCTAATTACTATTTTGGCGGATTAAGGAGACCAGAAATAAAACCGCATTTGAAAAAAAAAGTATTTTTTTTTGTGTTGTTCTGTGTCCGTCTCTCGTAAATATTGAATTGCAATATTTTAAATCACTGTGAATATTTCACAAAACAAAACAAAAAATTAATAAAAAAAATGAAAAACCAAATAAGCTTTGAAGCATAAAGAGGATCCCTTATAAAATTAGTCGTAGTGATCCACATTGAGGGTGTATTAATCAAATAATACAAATATAACTTCCCCGATAGTAATAAACATACCAACTGTTAAATATATGAACCATCAAAAGCTATCCATAGCGACTGTCAATTGCTGTACTTTGATTCAAAAGAAAAAACCCATATAAATTTTTCAAGATTCCTTAAACCATTACGTAGAGGTTTCCATATATCCCTTTTATTTCCCGCCGTATACGTGACTCCTATCTTCCGGAACTCTTTCGCTTTATCCGCCGAAGCAACAGCAACAAGCCGTACCGTAAATGTTTTATTTATCTCACCTGTCAGATCGATATCTTCGCCGGGTGTGAAATCGGCTCAGAACTCGCGAAATAAATTGCCGAGTAAGTCCGTAGGATTCAACAGCTGTTCGGAAAGTCAATTTTCTCCTACCCCGTGAAAAAAAAAAAATATCTACGAGCTGGGAAACGTGAGGTCCTCCAATGGGCCATCTTGCGGACGACGCAGCAATCGCGAAAATTGCACATAAAATTGATTCGGAATTGAAGACGAAAGTATAATTAAAAATTGAAAAAGTTAACGGGAGTTTAAGAGAGTTGAAAATAATTAAAGAAACAAAAGGTAGGAAGGAGATGTTTTCGAATAAGAAAGGGAAATTCGCAAGGTGACTCGCTCATTTCCATCTTTTCCCCGGTTAATAATTAATAATAACCTTCCCCTTTTTAGAACCGGCTTTCCCAAGTGGAAAGTATAGTTTGCTGGGTTTTATTTAATCATCTGCTTTCTTTAATTCACCTTCGCATTTTATTCAACAGTATGGCCTGTATACGTTATTGTATCGATTAGCATCTTATAATGAAGATATTTTTAAAGCAATTTGGCAAGTTTTCCAAGAATTAAATTGAAATAAAAGCGCGTCTGAATGAAGAGGAAAGGATAATTAAAAAATGTTAAATCGAAAGGATTTTAAGAGAGGCGAAATTAGTGAAGTTAGTTTCTATTCGTGAAGCAAAATTTTCGGGAAAAGTAATTCGTGGAATAGAAAAAAGGAGATTGTTATAATTGTTTTTCTTTGATCGCTATAGGGCAACTCAATATGCCTTTACGTGCAAATAAATGCACTAAAGTTAGGTAAGGCCAGTTCACACTAAATTGTGTTGATGAATTTTGGTATTATCACTACAAATCAGAATCTAAATATTAGAGTTTGTAGCGAAAGAAAATATAGATTAAAGATGTGTTATTTGTTTTTTCTCTTAGAGAATGCAACAATGAAGGTCTTAGCAGAAGGAAAACTATCAAAACAGATGAAAAACAATAAGGAAGAACAGGGAAGCCTCTATCTACGGTCTTGTTTAAAATATCGTATTGGGAAAGATCGTAAGAGAAAGCCAACTTGATACTAAAGCAACGGTACACCATCACAAACATCAGATAATTCCTTACGTTAGCAAATTGATAAAAAAAAAACAGTTGCAAAGGTTTTTTCGCAAATTAGGCAGCACAGCAAATGTGTATAGTCTCATTGTACATTTGGCGGAAACTAAATATATGAAAATGGGAAATGGCCCAAAGCAAGCAAGAAAACAGGTAAATCTCCAGTCCAAATGGACCACAAATTTTAGTATTTAAGAGGAAATAACGAGCAGCAGGGGAGCTTGACAGTTAACACGAACAAATGCAAAAATAAGGCTCTATATCACAATAATTGAATCAGTAGCGCTCCTGGATTCTGACGTAAAACAAAGGAAAAAAATGCGAGGCGTGAGAAGTGTTTCGAAAAATATTGGGTGCTAGAAAATTGAAAGTTATTGGAGAAAATAAACCACAAGGTAGAAGAAGCTTATGTACATACACACTACATAAAAGTTTAAGGAATTAGGTGGTTAGGTCATGTAAACAGAACGGAAACGTGTATACATGTTTGTGAAGTACTCTCCGAAGGGACGGGGCGTAAAATGGAAAAGTATAGACTGAGGAAGAAGTGGGTGGATGCAGTTACAATGGATGTAAAGGAATGAGGAGTATGGGAATGGAAAAGATGACTTCAGGTAGCTAGAAGTGAAAAAAAATTAGAGAATCTTTTCCTTCAGTTCAGTAAATGCAAGAAATGGTCTAGTGAAATGGTGTCGCGTGCGACCAATGGCAACTCATTTGCATAGACTGTGTTCCACCGTCTCCTTGATCTTCTTGGTAGAGGCGACAGATTTGATCATCAGCATTTCCTAATTTACATAAATCATAATCTTAAGAGTACGTAACCCTGCCAGTAACTTAAGGTCCCCTTTGCTGAGCGATATCACTATTTTTGCTATCTTTGATATGAGTGCTTTCGTTTATTCCCCTGGAATATTTCCTCAGTACGAGGCAGTTTGATTGTCCTCACATGTCTTCGTTACTTGTTTTATGTGTCTGTTTTGGAGACAATAAAATGGGTATTCGCTGTTTTTTTTTTTACCAGATTATCTGTCTTCCTTCAGTCCCTTGGTGGCTTGGGACCTACCGCAAAGCAACGTGGTTATTGCGTCTCATTCGTCTTACGATGTGTGTCCTTTAGAACTGCCTGTCCGTCTCTGAATTTATTTATAGTTGCGCTTTGTATCCCTAACTCGAGATTTTTCCAAGCAAAAATCTCTGTTAGAAGCATGTTGGTGTGGAATCTTGTAGTCGTTTTGAGGAGGTAGTTAGGTTCACTAATGTTTACACCTGTTTTGACACCTTCTATTCTCGAGCCGTCCGTGTATTTCCTTTGTTTTTGCGTCGACACACAACACCAGTCTTTAGGGAATTATTGAAGAAGCAAAACAACAAGTTTCGCAATAAACGCGATAAAACTCAAAAGGCATAACTTCAATATTAAGCAGTATTAGTGGAAGAAATTTTTGCATTACTTGGCCGTCACAAATGCAAATTTGTGCGTGGTGTGCAATGGGAACAGAGCAGCGAATGTTCTTCTTATTATTCGTAAGCTTCCCTACCAGAATTGTACTGCTATGAAATTGACTTTATTCTCTCGCTATCCTTTCCGCAAAAATTTTAATAACCGTCAAAGACATTTCCAATAAAATCCATCGATTGCATTTCATGTTAACGAAGCATTAAATCTCTTAAATTACTTGCTGGTTACGTAATCGACGTCAAACTCGGCGAAAACCGCTCCGACATCCATACACTTTTTGGCAGCGTTTCTGCATAAACTTCTGACGAGTTCGACCCGACTAGTTTCTATGTGAACCGCGCCAACCGCGACCTTACTTTAAAGCAGGTCAATTCGAAACATAGCGAGGAACAATGTGTTGGAATGAGGTTAGATGGGTGGAGTAAGGTTTGAGGCATCGGTATAGTCTTTGATCCGCGATAGGAGAGGGTTCCTCGTTTCAAAGCTGTTGCGTTACGGTATCGGCATGGCAGAGACAAAAGGGGTTCGCGTATTATACAAAGCAACCGGTAATCCGTAAGAAGGCAGTAGCTATGTAGGTACGTACCTGATACGTAAGGGATAGGCGTTTAGTACTTGTTTTTGAAGTGTTACGACTAGATGACGCTTAAGATAAAAAGGAATATGTAATTTGTTATTCTTTTGTGTTGTAGGGGCTCGTGAAAATTGATTATTTTTATCGCTATAACCTTGTCGTAGAATATCTGTTAAAGAAGAACCACCTCTAGTTTCGTATGCTTTTGTTATGTGGTCTATTGAACGGAAGTTTTGCTCTGGATGCTCGATATGTTTGAGTTAACCGAATTTACTTTGTTTTCAGTTACATCAAAATTACAAAATTACAAAATTAATAATAAAAACAATACAAAAATTAACTTACTATGTTGCTGGAATTTTTAATTTAAGCCTTTTTTTTCTGTGTCCCATCTACATACTGTATCTGATGGAGCTAGTAGAAAGAAAACCAAAGCAATTTTTAAATTTACAAAACAAAACCTACAAAAACAAATGCCTAATTATGATAACAAAACCCTTTTTCGTTTTTAACATAAAACTCTTTAAATATTGCATATACATTCCCTTTTTCTTCCCTACAATAATGAGGACCCAAATCTTTTCCACTTTGGTTTTTTTGGTAGACAAATAGTACGACTTACAGCACATCGATTAGCAAGTCAAACCTGTTAGCGATTTTGTGAATTCACCTGCATCGCTCGAGAATAGAATGGGCGGTGGTAGGTTGGCATTTCCATATCGATGGCGGCCGGTGTACATGTTCTGATTGAAGAGCTTTAGCACGAAACATATCAAGCCGGAAAGCAACGCTATACCGGAGAGAACGCCGGCGAATGTCGAGAAGTTAGTTGTCATGACCACCAGATCTAAATTGGGACAACGGAAAAATGCTTTAGAAACAATCGTTTGGTGATAAAACTTCGTGAGACGTCACCAATATTAATTATAGAAATTCGCTAATTTGCAATGTCTATAATACTTACTTTCGGCACAAAACTCCTTTTTCGAAGGTTTCTGAATAGAAACGGTGTGGTACCCAGTTCTACATTGACAAAGGGCATTATGATGTATCTGAATACAGGAGGCATATTGGTCGACAAAGGTGCAGGTCTCCTTGTAATAGCATTGTTCGCCCAGTTTTTTTGCTGTAAGAGACAAAGCGATAAAAAAGGTTTACCTTTTATTCGTTGTAGAGAAAAGGAACTGTAATTTTAAGCCACTCACTACAGAGTGCCACTACGTGGCTTTCATATATTCAATCTACCTATTCATGATTTCATACCAAATATGAAAAGCTCCATCAGAAGCTGTGACTAACGTCGTTGCAGCATTGTCGTCCAATAATATTTTTTCATCTTGGTCATCAATTTATCACGGGATAAATTTGTTAGTTCTTGCAATGGTTTACTACAAAGTTTACTTTGTGAACAATCGATTGCGATTGGGCGGAAGCTAGCTGGTGATACGGTGTGCTTATTTTGTCTCATGTTCTTATACAGTAATTATGGTAGCCTTCATTTGAAGAGAAGGCCTCTCTTTACTTCCCAGATTACACAGAAATCTCTGAGCTTCTTTTAGCATTCTCAACATTCTGTTCTGCGATTCCGCCAAAAGAGAATGCAATCTTTAATTAATCATGCGTCGCAATATTTTTCAGACTCTTTATTCTGAAGATACCATACGTTAGCTTGCTTGATAAAGTGGCTCCACTTCAGATGAAAATCAACAATAATACTCAACGCAATTGCATCATCTGTTTATTAACTCTCATAACAGCGTGATTTGTCACTTTCCGTTTAACTACATTGTACCGTCATTTCTTGCCTTTAAATTTTTTGCATAATTTGAGTAGCTGAATCAACGGAATCAACCGAATCAACGGAACGCATTAATAATTTCCGAAACGAGTTCTTCAAAACGAATTGAGACTAATACCACAAGAAGAGGTTGACGATTCAATTTTAGCAACGCATGACCGTATTAGGGCAATAATAAACAATCGTAGGTGTACTAGAGATCGCTTTTGATGACGTGTATAGGATTGCTTTCCCATTTAAAAATCTTTAAGATCTAAAATTATATCGTTGTTAACAAAATTATTTTATTTTTTAAGATGAAATTGACTCTTAATTTTGTACTATTTTAGTTGAAAGACGTTGTAAATGTACAAATCTGGTCAATAAAGTTACTTAATAATATAGAATAACCTCTTTTCTTCTAATTATCCTAGTGAGTAGTATATATACATACGATATAGATATAGAGAGTAGGAGACCAACAATTGAACCTTGCGAAACATCACGAGAAAGATAGGTGTAGAAGACCAAAAATGGTCTTGTACAGAAACGTTCAAGGAATTCTTTCAGGTTTGCTTTCGCATCAAAAATATAAACTATACCAAACATTGCTTTAATTTTCGCAGATACTTGAAGTTAAAATCAAATTTTCACCAATGAAAATTAATATTTGGGCCGAGTTTTTTTTTTTTTTATGAAATTTGAAGATCCTTTACAGATTATTAAGAGTTTTCGACCATATCTTAGATCTAATTCAAAACATAACATTGAAGGCTTTCTTAAGCAAATCTGACTTAAACTCAATTGATAAACAATGAAAGATTAACTTACGTTTTCCGCATCCGGTACCTGGATTAAGCTTAACGGGGTATTTCTTTTCGCATTCACAAACGCCAGTGCTCGGATTGCAGAACACGTGCGACAGTCTAGGGCTGCAAGTATCTTCGCAAGGGGCTCCGAGGTACATTCCTTTGCCTAAATGATGAAGAAGATATGTTAAAGGGTGTTTCCAATAGATAGTTTAGAAAGCAATTTTTTTTAATTGTTTGCTGTTTGTTATATTTTACATTTAATTTAAATTGTATAGAATCGGTAGGTTTCGGTAATTTCAAAGATTATAATTTGTCTCGTTGAGCTGCATTCGAAGCATTGCTTCTCGGCTAACGTTCTGGTGTAATTCTACCAGCTATTGTCCTTATTACACGATGTTTAAAGCAGAAATCTTTGTTTTAAATTTCTCGAAAAAGAGATACGAGGAACAGCCACAAACATTTATACAGACAATCAGGCTCTTAAAGCCTATATATGTTAATTTGATCTGTGAGACGAATGTGTACAGAATTTAAAGCAATTACGACTCAAAACTATGTTGCCTAACACTAGCCTCCGTATTTTGCTCTTGTTTTTGTGTCCCCAAAAATCTTCCTCGACATGTTATTTCTTTTTGGCTACGCCTCTGGTTTTACATCTATATACTACCGCCGGCCTTGCTACTATCATATATATTCTTATTGCCGCTGGTCTAGAGTTTTTTTTAGATTTAGCGTCCTGTTCAAAAACCCATTTTTGGTCTTCTTCTTTCGAATTTGCAAGTTTTCTGGCCTGTAGTTGATTTGCCATTCCTAAATCCACGAAAGAGGGTTTACCTAATTTACTCTTGTTGGTATTTTGTAGGTAAAGTCACAATGACATTTCTCTATAATGCTGACAAAACATACCAAGACAAAATCAGGGTCGCCAAAGATAACAAAGTGAATCGCAGAATACTGGCAGTGTTATTAACAGGTCGCGCAGTACTAAAATATCACGATGCCAAGCAGATCTGAGGATGGTAGAACAGAATCTATGCAAATGCTGCTGGTCATAAATCACATCAACATTTCAGTAGGTCATTGCTTGCTGCAGTTGCTGAACTGAAAAGTTCTTCAAAAGCTTCATACATACAAGAGCACTGTTACAATAGACCTCAGTGATTAGAGACATTAATGCCATAGGCCGCCAGAATAATGCTAATAATAGTATTCTTCGTGTAGTAGTTTTTTGTTTTGAAAATAATTATTCTTATTCTTTACACATTATGTTTCCTACGCTTTAAAAACTTCAAGACAAGAGCCCATTCAATTACAGAACATTTAATTAATAGCTTTGTGCAATTACCATTACCATTTTAATATTAACATGTGTACCTTTAACACCTACTTAATTAAAGCAGCCATCAAAACACGAAAGCCAAGATCGCAATCTATAATATATTCCATGAATCGCGTGCCAAACTCATTGTTGCCGGCTTTCATATTGCAAAGAAAAACGTTATTCCGTTCCGCCGACCATTCTCCGTGCTAACTAGCACCGGAAATAACAATTAAATCCCATACATTGCGATCCGCAAGCCTTATCAGAATTACACACAACTACCGCGTTTACGCGAAATGACATCTGGAAATCTAGCTGGAATACGGCAAGGTATGTTTTCCGTGCATAAACAACCGCTCTTTCATTGCGGAATATGTAGATGTTGAGGTTAAGGGGAGGTATCTGAATTCCGGCCGCTTACGTAACTTTTATCTGGTTTGTGGCTTTGCGGTTTTAATTATGAATATTGACTGACAATAGGAAATGGGTTATCTTTATGAGGATCTCGAGGTTGGTATATGTTGAACCAGACACTTTCCTAAATCGTTTAGTTATGGTGTCTTTCGAAACGTAATGTTAACGTTAAGAAATTAAGTTTTTTTTGTGGTGTAATGCTTAAATTTTCCGAACATTTTTATTCCTTGCCGTTCACGAAATTTTGCAAAAAGGTTTTTTTTGAAGCTTTTTTCATGGAAACTTTGGCAATCTACAGATTTCAACTTCTTTTTTTTAGTATTTGGATTAATTCTCTTCAGACCATTGTTATGGAAGTATAATCTGTTATTGTATTGAAAGCTTGCAGAAGAGTCTTGTAATAGTAATTTTTACAAATCTTCTAGAGAAATGAATAACGATGATCCTCCTGCGTCAGTTGGTAGGAGCCTATGAAACTCCAGGAACGTAAAAATAAATGTAATTTTTGTAAAAACTGGACAAAAACAGGGTTTGTTGCATGCTTCCCATATGGTTAATGAATAGAAATTTTAGTTTTGCTGTCGTTCAGTCTTGTCTTACAAAATATTTGAGCTTACAGGAATTGTTTGTAACAGTTTAGATTGTTCATTTGAATAATACCCTCTATCCTGCAATATTGAATAGTGTCACAAGCAAATATTAAAATATTCAAATGTGTACCTTCATATTTCCTCTAAAATAGAAAATCTTTGCAAAACAATGAGAATATTTGAAGTCCCAATTCCTATTGTTGGTGTAGACTCATCTGTTTAAGGCACAATTCCGTTTACTCACCTGTCGTGCTATTATAGTCCAATTCGTCCTCGTCTTCTTCAGGCATTGTTGGTACGTCATCGTCATCTTCAGCATGGTATTTTTTCGGTGGGACCAGTCGCTGTCCTGGCACAGGTTTTAGATGAACGGCAAGCGCTACGAGCAGGAGGATCGGTCTCATCTCCAGAGGCAGAATGCACCCTCCGAACCAGGTCCTTCATCAGCGAACATTATCGTCTATAAAAAATGCTCCACGGCCGAAAGAAACACGGCGGCCCCCTTTCAACGGCAACGACACTTCGTAAGAATCCTGTTTACGTTCGCCGATGGCACGGGACCGTTTTTCTGAGTGTTTTGACGATCGATACCCGACAACCTGCTCTATTTAAGCTTTCGGCAAGTGTTAGAGTAAGCTAGATGATCACCAATGATGTTTTTCACTTAAATTTAGTTGTGTTTAATAGTTTTTTGGTTTCAATCGAAGCTACCGATACGATAGGGTAATATACGACGCGTACCGTTCCCTAAGCGCTAGGATGGGGCTTAGGGGAATCCGACAAGCAACCAGCGGCCGTACCGTCGATACGAAGGGACGCGTTTAGGGCGCCTGTCGCGTCTGGACGCGGCTGATAGTGGAGAAGGGGTCATCGCACATGCGTAAGCTTGCAGTGTCGCCTAAACGCATGGAAAATGTCTCCGAGATAGCGTGGCACCTATCACGAAACGGACCGATTGACTAATTGACGAGGAAAAGCCGGAAATCGCTTGTTTAATGGCGTGTATGTACTTGTAATTGCGATTTTTAAAAATAGATCGTTGTTAGGTGGGAGATATAGAGGCTGGTTCCTTTATGCCTTGCCACGTTCAAATACCTTAAAGTCGAACAAAAGTGATCTAGCAAGGACTGTGGTAAACACTAAAGTATCGGCTTACTCCGCGCTACATAAGGTATTTGATTAATTAGAAACAATTGTTTTAACCGTACGGTTGGAAACCACCTTTACATGCCGGCATGCACCACCCTGAAGGTATCTAATGCCGTAGTTTCAACAATCTACCCATTAATCTTAAATTAGAAACGAATATTAAGTCTTTCAGGAAAAATTCAAATCTGGGAATAGGCTGGATTCAGTGGAAAGTATGCTCAAGTAGAAGATTTTATTTGCTGATTATAATGACTACCGTAGTGTTTGTTTGAATTATGTTCAATAAAAATATAATTTCACTTATGTACACCCAGTTATGTATAACATGTGCAAATTTGAGAATATCCCGCATACAGCTAAGGATTTAGATTGTTAGTTTCTTCATTTTTGTTTTATAGGGCAATAGAACATTCTTCCATTGATTTACGTCGATAAATTGTTGCCTTGGTTATTATTATTAATAAAATTAGTCAATTAGAGTAATGCATAAGTACTACCATATAATGGGCTGGCTCTTCTTTTCTTCAGATTCTTATTTAAATCTGGAGATTAAAGTAAACTGATCCGTTGTTTCTTGACACTCAATCTGTGCCAATAGATTTTTTATCAATAATACCTTCATATTTATCCTGAAAAAAAACCCGAACAGAAATAAATATACGCATTTAGTTATCTATATAGGTACCTTACTTTTGGATACATTGTTTCAATAACATCTCTAATCCTTTGCAAATAAATTCCGTTGGTTTGTCTGCAAAAGACAGCCTCTATAAGTTCGTCATTATAAATTTTATCCCCCTTAGTGTTTTTTTTTTGAGATTTGGAAACAAAAAAAAGTCACAGGGAGCTGGATCTGGAATATGATCAATTTCCAGCAAACAATGTTCAGCAGCGGTAGCTTTTGAAAGTCTTAACTTGTGGACTGGTGTGGAGCAACAGGACACCTTGCGCCAGGCCGAGCCTTTTCACTTTAATAGAATCTCGGTAGTGGTTGCAGTAAGCTTGTATAATACTGTTGCATCTTTATTTGGATAATTAATTATTAAAGTTCTTTGATAATCCCAGAAAATAGTTGTCAATATTTTTCCTGCAGAAGGGATGGCTTCAAACTTCTTCGGAGTGCTGGAGCCTCCGTTAACAAGTCGATTGATAAATTAATTCCGGTCATTTACACAAAACACCAAAAATTATTCACACAGAATGTGTGGGTGTAAAATTCTGAAGCTCCCAATAAAGGCCTAATAAAAAACAATATAATGAACAATTTAAAACGGTCTACTACGGGAATATAGAAAGTACCCCCCTCACATTTTCATCAGCTTTCAACGCTTTAAATACACGCTTCATATTCAGATTACAAGCAATTCCAGCAACTTTGATTTGCATATATGCCACTATAGAACGTCAGTCACTGTTCTAAATTACACCTAAAGGCCGAAATAAATTCTAATGATTCGTCTATAGATCACACCAACGAAAGCCATTCATATTAGCAATATTAATTGCGTTCATGTTCGCTTTGAATCTGGCTATCTATCCTTATGATTTAGGTGGTAAATTTTGGTTGCATACGGGCACCTCATTACAGTAAGCATTGGTATGGGGGGTGTTTTGTGTATACAAGGCGATATAATTATTAGGAAAGCTTCAAATATTTTAAGGAAAAATTTTAAGGAAGGAAAAAAATGAGTGTTTGGCTATTTTCTATGCACAATCCCAAAGTATGTTATGTATGGCCATATTCTTTTATCAGCTGAATGATATTAGATTAAAAAATCAGCAAAACATATTTCAATTGTTTACAGATGGTGATTTTTTGAAAACGGGCTTAATGAATGCTGCAACAATCTGAAGCCGCAAGTCTGAATCGTGCGAATTGTTGATATTTCAAATCATATAAAAACGAAAATTTTTGAAAACTGCAATGAATGTATTCTATAATCTATGGTAGCTTTGTCTGAGTTCTGTTCATAATTGGGAAGGTCATTTTCTCACAAACTCTGTTTAATATCAAATAGCGACCGATTTCGAGCTAATCGCTCATTATCAGGCCAGCTGTAATGAGCAGAAAATACAAATATTTAAATAAAAAATATCAAAATAATAAATATTAAAAATAAAAAATAAATATTAAATTAATTGTCTTGTTATCTGATAATATAATCTGATAATAGCACATGAATATTAAAAAAAAATAAGAAATATATTTTTTTAAATTTTCTTGGGTATACCAGGTGTGTCGGTAATTCCTTTCCGGTTTTTCCGGCAGATGTCACTGGCCATAAGTATGAAATGTTATGATTTGATACATATGTAATTTTATTCTACTGACATTAACCTTAAAACTACACAAGTTACGTTCCGCCAAAATAACAGCGTTATAGATTTATAATTTTTTGAAAATGTCGAGTTTTGTGCCTGAAAACGTGCATTTGCGGCACGCATTACTTTTCTTGTTTCATCAAAAGAAAAAAGCCGCTGAAAGTCATCGTTTGCTAGTAGAGACTTACGGTGAGCATGCTCCAACCATAAGAACATGTGAAACGTGGTTTCGACAATTCAAATGTGGTGATTTCAACGTTCAAGATAAAGAACGTCCTGGTAGGCCGAAAACGTTTGAAGACGCGGAATTGCAGGAGCTATTGGATGAAGACTCAACACAAACTCAAAAACAATTAGCAGAAAAGTTGAATGTGGGCCGAGTAGCAATTTGTGAACGATTACAAGCTATGGGAAAGATCCAAAAGATGGGGAGATGGGTGCCACATGAATTGAATGACAGACAAATGGAAAATCGAAAAATCGTTAGTGAAATTCTGCTTCAAAGGTATGAAAGGAAGTCATTTCTGCATCGAATAGTAACGGGTGATGAAAAATGGATTTATTTCGAAAATCCCAAGCGAAAAAAATCATGGTTATCACCTGGCGAAGCTGGCCCATCGACTGCAAGGCCAAATCGCTTTGGTCGCAAGACCATGCTCTGTGTCTGGTGGGACCAGATTGGTGTCGTATATTATGAACTGTTGAAACCGGGAGAAACAGTTAATAGTGATCGCTACCGACAACAAATGATCAATTTGAACTGTGCATTGATCGAAAAACGTCCACAATACGCTGAAAGACATGATAAAGTGATTTTGCAACATGACAACGCGCCGTCTCATACAGCAAAACCAGTCAAAGAAATGTTGAAATCACTTGGATGGGAAGTTTTATCGCACCCGCCGTACTCTCCAGACCTGGCTCCATCCGACTACCACCTTTTCGCATCGATGGGGCACGCGCTTGCAGAGCAGCACTTCGCCGATTTCGAAGAAGTTAAAAAATGGCTCGATGAATGGTTTAGCTCAAAGGAGGAACTGTTCTTTTGGAATGGCATTCATAAATTGCCTGAGAGATGGACAAAATGTATAGAATCAAATGGCCAATACTTTGAATAAATAAATTTTAACTATCCATTCTAAGTAACGTGTTTTCTTTAGCGAAAAAACCGGAAAAGAATTACCGACACACCTGGTATGTTGCGTTGTTTGCCTTTACATATAAGCATATAACCATTTTTGGTTTATATTAACTATAAGTAATTTTTAAATTTTTTTAATGATTTTTTTTAATATACCATCTGCTAATATTAGATTAAAATACAAAAGTTTAGTATAATTACGTGGAACATTTATTAATTTATATAATAATTAACAACATTACTGCATCATTTAAATTAACGCTTGATACTAATTTAAAAAGAAGGAAAAAAATATATTTAGCGTTAAATAATTGTTACTTATAGCTTCTCTGATGATGAGCGATTAGCTCGAAACCGGTCGCTATCAGATATTAAACAGAGTTTGTGAGCCAAAAGGCTATATTTGTTTGTGCTGTCACATCAAATTTTTGTGCCTTGGACGTAACACAAACAAAAGGCTCAGATTTATTACAGAACGTCCTCGATAGTTTAGATAAACATAAATTATAATTCACAAAACTTATAGGCGTAGTAACTGATCTAATGGTGCACTTGCCATGATTGGTCAAGAAAATTGAATGGTTCTTTCCAAACACTCAGAAACACACAGCTGCTTACCAATCCCAGTGATCAACCAACCCAAAAATCGATAATTAAAAAACCCATAATTATTCAGAAATCGATATAATTTGTAATTTAAAGGAACATAACATAGTGTAGTTAAAAAAGTCTACATCTTCAACAGAAACAAATAAATTAAAATTTTTGAAAACATGGAAAATTTGGACATTATTCGTAACTGCTTGCATCATCAGTGTAAAGGGAATTTAATGTGAATTCTCCATCGGATTCTATACTTCTCCGATCATCGCTAACGCTAGGGAAACCGTAAACCATAACTGAAAATCAGGAGCGAATTGAATATAATGACTTTACAAGAACAAAGGGTTGAAAATATGTAAACTTACATTGATCTTCATTGCATTCAACCTTTCTAGGCTTCAGGAAACAATTTTTACAGCAAACGAATGAGATTCCGGTTATGAATAGGAAACCCAAAGCAGATACAGCAACAAACCTATTAGTCACGTGATAAAACTTGCCTTTATTACTTACGTTCAAAATTAAGCTACTTACCAATTTCCCATAAGCCCGGCAGCAACTGGTAATTCTTCATCTAAACAAGAGGGTCCGGTATAGAACTCTTGGCAAATACAAGTACCATTGTGACAAACACCACTGGCACAACCTTTTTCGCATATTTTTTCACAGGTGCGAGTTTCATTGTTGTAAATGTAACCGATCTTGCAGACGCAGATATTTGGAGCAACACATTGCCCGTTTAAACAATCGTTTTCACAACTTGGATGACATTGGTGGCCCTTGAATTGGTTCCTCTTGTATCCGGGATAACAGGAACAAATTTCAGGTTCTGTGCAAATAGAATTGATGCATCCTTTAGAACAAATCGGTTGACATTTTGAATTTGATTTATTTCGAGAATATCCTCGATTACATTCGCATTTTTCTGGTGAGATACATCTTCCGTTAATGCAATTTTGGCTGCAGATTGGTAGACATTCGTAGGGATTTGTAGTACTCAGCATATAACCAATATTGCAAACGCATTTTTCAATTCCTGCACAAAATCCATTGATGCATTCTTTAGAGCATTTCGGTTTACATTCGTTAGGCTCTCGAGGATCCTTTACATATCCGTTATTGCACGAGCAAACATTAGGAGAGGAACACCATCCATTTACACAATCTTTGGGACACTTGGGAAGGCATTCATACGGATTTCCTGGGTTCACTTCGAATCCATCATGGCAAATACACTTTTCCGGTGCAGAACACCAGCCGTTGTCACATAGTTGAGAACAGATCGGTTCACAGCGATGTTCATTCCTTTTCTCATGTTGAAATCCGGGGTAACATGTACATTTTTCAGGTTCCGAACAATATCCATTTACGCAGCTTCTGGAACATTGCGGTATGCAATTGTATTTACCATGGAAACCAATCGCGAAGCCATTGTTACACGTACAAGTTTCAGGAGCGGAGCATATTCCATTCTGACAGGTTTGGGAGCATTTTGGCGTGCATTGGTATGGGTTACTTTGATCCAATTGATAACCTGGATTGCAGATGCATCTCTCTGGGGTGGAACAGTATCCGTTAGTGCAATTTTGGGAACATTTCGCGATGCATTTGTATTTATCTTCTAGGTCTTGGATATATCCATCGTGACAAGAACACTTTTCTGGGTTGGAACACCACCCGTTTTCGCATCTTTGGGAACATTTCGGTACGCACTTGAAACTATCGTTCTTACTTAGTTCAAAACCGGAGTCGCAAGTGCACTTTCCACGTCCGGAACACCAACCGTTCAAGCATGTTTTCGAGCAATTTGGAAGGCATTGGTATTTATTCCTTGGATTCAGATGATGTCCGAAGTGGCAGCTGCAAGTTTCCAGAGCCGAGCAATAACCACTGGCGCACGGTCTAGAGCATTTCAATTTGCATAGAAATCGATCATCCGGACGGACCACGTACCCGTTTTTACAAGAGCAAGTTTCAGGGCCGGTACACCAACCATTCTGGCAGGTTTGTGAACAAATCGGGTTGCATTGATATTTATTATTTACACTGAGCCTATATCCAGGAAAACAGCTGCATGTTTCAGGGGAAGAACAAGATCCGTTGCTGCAAGACTTGGAACATTTCGGAATACATGAATATTTATCATTTTCATCGATGGTATAACCATGTTTGCAGCTGCATCTTTCTGGAGCTGAACAAAATCCATTTAGGCACGTTTGAGAGCATCTAGGGATACACTGGAATCTATTCTTGGGATTCACAACGAATCCGTTGTGACAGCTACAAGTTTCCGGCTTGGAACAGTATCCATATGCGCAAGGTTTGGAGCATTTGGGAGCACATTCGTACGTATTACTAAGGTTAATTGTATATCCATAAGAACAGCTGCATATTTCAGGAGCTGAGCACCAACCGTTTACGCAATTTTGACTACACATCGGGACACATTTAGAATTATTCTCACTATCTTTTTGATACCCACTCCCGCATTGGCAATGAGTTCTGCAAGATCCCATAACAGGATCGCATCTGTATCGTGGGAACAAGGGCGAGAGTTAGCTTAAATGATATCTTAGCAAAGTACTTACATTGCAAAGCAGGATACGTCCTTTGTTAGGGTCACCTTTACGTAATGCACAAGAAAAACTGACATGTACACTTGTAAATAATTCATTTTTTTTTCTTGAATTTTACGATGTGGATGCAACTTGGCAACTGGTTACATCATCCATTTCCGTCGGTTGCTGTTTTGAATGGATTTATCTGAGGAAGTTGTATCGCCATGTGTCGAATTTGATAGCGAAAGATGATACTGTTCTAATAACAGTGGTATTTTTTTTTTAAATTGGTACATTTTGTAAATTTTCGTTACTAATTAACGACCAATTCATTTTTGAATTGATAGCTTTGTATGAAGACATGCAATCAAAATAAGAATAAAAGCGGTCAGAAGACAAGGATAAGATATATCAAAAATTTATTTACAAATACTAGCACATATAGTTACATATCACAATATTGTAAAAAAAAATGACTATCATGTAAAAAATAACACAGACACTACAAGCGTCCCAGGATGAGCTTACGTAGATCAGAAACTAAGCAGATTCAAAATTTGTAAATTTTCGGTCTTATTTTGTTTGAGGGGGCTAACTTGTAGAAAATATCTTCAACGTTCATAAAAATAAAGATAGCTTTGAAACGGCAATGTTTAGAGCTATCGAAATATGTCCATTTTACGCCAAAAAAAATGCTGAATTCAAATGTTTCATTAAAATTAATAAGAAAATTAAGTGTACCTTACCTTCAGTGAAACTGGAAGTTGAACAGACATGCCGGTATTTACAAATTTTGAAAAATTCTTTAAAGTAAAACAGTAAACTATATAATTTAGTAAAAAACGTAATCTACAACAATTACATCTTGCTATATCAAGATCGAAACTTCAAATTGTGGCTGACGGGCTTTGATCTCTTAGTGCAAAAAAAAACTTAATTTAGCAAACAGTGCTCAATATAAATCCTCAGTCGTCGTTTCATGTCGTTTAAATGCGTTAACGAGGTGTCGAGGCGTTATCGTGTCGCAAATATTTTAAATTGCTTCGGGAAGTTTATTAATTGGATTTCTCAGGCATGGCGAAGCGAAATAAGTTAGATCAGAAAAACACGGTTTTCAATATATTCATGTAAAAGCTTTATTGTAGTGTTTTATGAGATGTGGCATTGCTTCATTGGAAGTACCCATTCCTCAATTCATCATCTTGCAACTGGTTCGGAAAAGCTGCCAATAATTTCATGAAAAAATAATGGACCAATAATTTTTCTTCGCGAAGTTGCTACACAAACAGCAACCTTTTCGGAATGCAGCGGTTTTTGTATTATGACAAAAAGGTTTACATTGGCCCATATACGTGTGGTTGATTGTTAATAAAACCATTCAGGTCATGGACATTATTGCACTCTCACTACGTGATCAGTGGGCTTGAGTTCTTGCACAACATTCTTTTCTAGAATTCTTTTCTAGAATAAGCACCATAGGAAAAATTAGTTTCCCGTGAAAGCTTTGTAATTGGCTTCTTGGGTGAGTGAGTTTCAGCAATTATTTTATTGAATCTACCACTACCGGGTTTGCGACTTGCTGCAGCGGTTTCACGAAATTTAGTAACGTATTCTCCGTCCATTCTTTTGCTTTTGTTCATTACGAAAGTAGCTTTCAATGATAAATGTTCGGCGATCTGTAAAAAACATTAAACGTAATTTGAAATGTCGAACGTAATTTGAAGCTTCCTCCTTGACTTTAACTGTCAGATGTTAGTTGAGTGTAGGCTTTCACGACCGTAATCCATAGTGGAAATGTCTTTCGGGTGACGTCGTGTAGTTAATATTTTACTGGACGTTTCGCTGACCATGCTGTCAGCTTCTTCAGAAGATTTCTAAAGACTGTCAGGCCTTAGAAATCTTCTCAAGAAGCTGACAGGATGGTCAGCGAAACGTCAAGTAAAATATCAACTACACGACATCACCCGAAAGACATTTCTACTATGTCAGATGTTTGTTGCAATCAACATAAAAAATAATGCAAATATATCTGTGTAAGTTGATAATACTGAATTAACTAAACGCGCGTAGGGTCCTTTGTATGTAGTGCTGCCGCTTCATCTTACATGTTACAGATAGTGATATTATCAATCCATATTTCTTGAGTGGCAACACTTAAAACACTGGTGGTGGATTTCTACTTTCAATTTATGATGGGAGTTTTGTCCAGTTTTATTGTTGATACCCAAGGTCTTTTCCGTAGAGTTCCACGTTTTCTATCAGGATTCCATCGTCGTCTAATTTCTTGTGAAATCTCGGAGGTGAGTCATTGTATATTCCTGCAATAGAAATCGATGATTCGTAAGAGTATTTCGTAACTATTTTGTACGGTAGAAGAAAATTGAGTGCATTGAATTTTTTTTGAAGTGAAATAAAAGCAAAATGATATATTTCAAGATAAAGGTTATTGTGATATTAGTGTATCACAAGGATTGCATATATGAAGATAAAGAACCACGCCAATTTGAAAACTTGTGGGTGTATGATTTTGCACTCATCCGTACGGTTATAACAAATTGAGTTTTTTGAGTTCGCACTTGAATTTGGAGACCAACTTCATATTGTATGCCGTATGATTAAGGTTAATAAATATTAAAGGAAATTTTGAATTTTTTTTTAAATTTTTTTGGGTTAACTAAATAAAACCGCTGACCAGGACAATAATGCTTTGGAATTGGTTGAACTATTTCAAATAAAGGTGATTACGCCAACTAGTAAAGGAATAGTAGGAAAATTTATTAGCTGTAAAAAGCTAAGAGGTTGGGTGGTTTATTATGTCCTGCCATCTATTGGAAAACCCTTTATTTAACCCTTTGTTTAAATGAACTTTTCGTCTAAAATGCGCCGTAGCTTCGTAATAGACAAACCACTTAGTCTGTCCCATATCTAAAGTAATAACTTTCGATAATTATAGCAATGTTTATTAAAGATAATCTAAAAAAAATCATTTGTCACTCGAAATGGAAGAAATTATCCCATTTCATGGAGAGGAGGCCAATCATGAAAGGAAAATCTGTGCTGGAAATTGGTTCTTCTTACAGACTGCGGGTTTTCTAGTGTCCAAACATGGTTGTTATGGATATTGTTCACTCTATTTCATTTAAATGTGGATTCATCAGTAAAATTTTGATTTTCATGGCATTAACCAAAGCCGACTCTCATGGGATGATCTTGCTTAAATTCCTTGAAAATTGTAGGAATAAAATTGCTTTTGTTGTATAGCTTTCCATACTTTATTTGCTATAGATCTGGCGCCCGTTGTTGGATCGTTTTCGAAGATTTCTAAGATTTCGTCCTCAGTATATGCCATTTTGCGCGGGGAAGGTCTCCCAGCATGATCTCATCGTTCTTTTAAAGTCTTATAATTAAATTAATAGACACTTTCCCTATACCCTATGTATAACAAATTTATTACAAAATAAATAATAATATCACCATTAATCGTAAACAATTAAAAAAAACAGCAACACGTCTTTAAAATATGCAATAAAAACGCGTATCTCAGATTTGATTCATTTTTGAAAAGATGCTGCGATGAAACCGGAGGAGAGGTTGTTTGTTATAATTATTCTTGTGACTTTGGCCAATTATTGCAAGTGATTTTAGGGGCAGAACTTTTCGCTCGAATTTCTGACTATAGTAAATTATGACGTTCTTCAACATCTACAAATGCCAATTCTTCTCAAGCGAAGGATTTTAAAAAAAGAACTAATCTACAGATCGATTGTTTAGTTTAAAACAAGGAAATTGTTGTTCATTTTTGTAATAACCTGAACACAAAAACAAAAGATACGCTTATACATTTTCAAATAAATCTTAGTGGTTCTTCATATTCTTTTAAGCAATGACTCTAATAGCGATTTCATTAGAGTTACCTTGTTCGCTCTGTTTCTGTTGTCTGGATTGCTTTCGTACTGTTTGCTGTTGTTTTATTACAACGAACGCCAAGGCAATTACGGTGACCAATAAACTGGTGATGATAAAAGCGGATATTGGAGTATATCTGGAAACATTGAAAAAATCGTGTTGGATATAGGTACGATAATTTCAACAATTAGAAAAAAATTCTTACAAATCTGCCATCCTTTCCGTACGTGTTTCTGGAAAATCATCGACGATGAGCTTCATTTCACAGCCAGAAGTCGTACTGTTGAATTCGTAGCCATCGGGACATTTGCAGATGATGTTCGAGGGGCAAGTTACATCATTGCATTGATTAGTACAAGCTGGTCTGCAATCACCGTTAGCGTTGCGCTTGTAGCCTTCATGGCAGGGAGAAGAATTTAGGAGATTTTTCGGGATTCTTTTGCAGGTTTTCGGATTCATCGGATCCGGACGATATCCTAAGTGACATACGCAAGAACCTTGTGGGGAACACTCCCCATGAACGCAAGAATGCTTGTCGCAACGGCGCACACATTCCCCTGGATCGTATGGACTAATAACGTAATCCTTATTGCAGTAATTATCTGTTCTTGCACAATATCCGCTACCGCATTTTCCAAGGTTGTAAACGTAGGGACAACTCTCTAATTCTTCAGTTGGTATTCCTTCATGTGTCAAAATGCAGTAATAGAAGTGACATTTTCCCTTAACACAAGAATCATTGCATTTTGATATGCATTCGCCCGTTAATGGATCTCCAACATAACCTAGTGCATTGCATTTAGCTTCGTTGGTTTTGTACGTAGCACAGCTAAAATTAATAGTTTCGATTAAAGGAAGAGGTTAAATCGACAACAACTTTTTTGTTAAGATCTTTTATTGTATGAACAATAAAATTGGACAATTACAGCTCAGTGTTGCTCGTAGAGGCAACATGGATAACTTTTGCATAAAACGTGATGTTCCGCGAGCCTCTTAAAAATCTATTTTCAATTATTTGTTATGACCAACTTGGTTAGTTGGTGTTATTAATTAATTCAATTAATAATGCAAAATTTCGAAAAATACGATTTATTTTATCCTGAAGCCAAGGCTGAGTCGAAACAGTAGACTGGGAAGGGTGAATCGACTCCCAAAGAGGCGAAGACTCTTTCATCGCATCGGTTGGGAAGGTGATGTCGACTATTTTTCAGGGTAACCATGAAGTTGTATTATTTCACTGCCTTGAAAAAATTGTAACGAAGGCTGACTACGCATCATTGCTTGATAAGCTAAAGGCAGAAATTTCCTTTTTAAACGGTTTCAGTGGTCGCCATGGCAAAAATTGATTGATTTGAGCGATTTTCAAATGAGAAAACCATCATATCCGTAGACGTTTATTTTACAGAACAAATTGCTAACTACGATTCGAATGAATTAAAGAGATGGGAGCATCGCTGAGGAAAATTTCCATTTCAATTTCCAGAAGGACGACTATACATGAGGTTTGGTCTTGCTGGGAGGATTCACCCTACTTACGACATGGTACTTCTAGCAGGAAACAAGCGTTTTCAGTGGCGTTGTTGGGAGTTGTTGTCTCTGTCCCAAAACACGTCAACATTTGGTAACGTTAACATTCTTTATTGTTACACAACGCTCATCGCTCGAGTAAATATCCCCCAAACAACAATTGCTTCCTGGAAGACTCGATGCTGTCGCGAAAATTGCGACTCGCAAGTTAAGAAACTCCGCCATACAGGGAGCTGGTGCCAATAATTTTTAAATGATTTCATTGTCTCGCACAAGTTGATGAAAGTGAAGAACCGAGCAAAATAAACGTGTAGTGCAGTAAACAATTTGATCGGGTCTGCCTTGTTGTTGTATTAAATTCGCCTAACTCCAAAACTAAATTAATGCAAGTGGAGGACGTTGTTTCTGTTATAAAGAGAGAAATGTTAAGAAAGAAGACGATGAAATGATTTGACAGAGTTTTTTCTTTACATGTTTGTCTTTATTATTAAAAGAAAGATCAGCAGTCTGTCTTCTATACATTTGTGATCTGTACAGTGTCATTAATATAACATATCAAAAGAAAGACACAATAAAAACAGTTTGGGACAAGAGAATTCTGCAGGTCAACTTATTACAGCAAAAAAAATCCTATTGTGACATCTGTACATCTACAACCTGTTATCTGTGAATAATGTAGTGATTTGAGTGAGAAACGGTGCATGGAATAACAGGCAGTGTAGTATTTCCTATAAAAATTACTACTTCATTTACAGATAATAGGTTGTAGGAAAACGCTTGAAAAGAATTAATTTTTCTATTGAAATCAAATAATAGTGCTAATATCTCTGCAAATTGTAAGTTTTGTTAACTGTTAACATACACGATTAAGAAAATAGAAACAATAGCTTTTGATAATTTTAACTTACCTTATCCGAGCAAGCATCGCGACCAGAGCGTTTGCCTTACAATAAGAACCGATAACTAAAACTAGCGTAAAATGTACGACAAATTCGACACTGCTGAGAAATCTCATTTTTCGAATTTTCTACAAGTCGGCGAGGCGACGAAACACAAAATGAAGTTAGCATGTTCAGTCTAGAACTAAACGATCCTTTATCAGCGGAAATTAAACGGAATTTTCGCATTGCGGTAGAATGTATCGGATTTGGTTTGAAATTGATAGCTCATATGAACGTAAAACAAGACCGCTTATAAAACAAAGGAAACGTCATAGATTCGTGTAATTTACCATTGATAAATGCTTTATTTCTTCTTTGTAATAACAATATATACAACTGCAAATAACTAGATAATAATAAAATAAGGAAATATCTCAAGGTGTAGTTTGGATCATCTCCATTCTTCCACTGAAAATTGAATCAAATGCAATTCAGAGGAATTGCTGAAAAAAAAATGCATAAAAGCTAACTAAGCAGCTAAACAGAAGGAAAAACATACAATCATGCACGTATAAACGTAAGGAAGCTAGTTAGGCAGAAGGCAACGCAAATTATTAATGATTTGGCCTGTTTAGGGATTCTGTTATAGATCTTTGCAACCAAAAGCGCAAAAGATCTTTCGAACTGAGGTGATCAAACCCTTGTTACGAATGTTACGAATGTTGTGTACATCATAACGAAATATAATTTTGCGATCTAATTACCAAATTAGATATTATTGAACAATACACAAGTGTTCAAGGAAAATAGTAGAAGGCTAAGAGAAGACCCTCGAGGAACACCCCTAACTGTGGCAATACTTTGAGGAATGTTGCCCCAAAATGTCACAGAATAAGATCTACCAATAAATCTACAACTGTATAATCAAGGCCGATATATCGCAGCATCGCAATCAACTTACCGTATCAAACGCTTTGCTAAAATCTCTAATTTGTCACTAATAATACCGAGAGGAGCAATCTCACAACTGTGATGAGGTTAAAAACCTGCCTGGTGATCACGCAAAACGTTGGACTTCTGCATAAAGTTCTGAAGTTCAAAATACATAATCTTTTCCAGAACCTTAGCAAGGGCAGGCAAAATACCGATTGGTCTTAGATCAGAATAATTTTCAGGATCCCTTTTTGGAAGAGACGCTATCAAAACAGCTTTACCGTCCTAAATTTTTCACGCATAAGAGTTTTATTCCACAATTAATTCAAAACCATTTGTTACAATGAAATTTAGATTATATCTTTTACATTCAAGACATTAACCAAAAGAAAGTTTATTTTTTCAATTCTCTCCTTACATCCACTTTTAACATTCATTGTCATTTGAACCATGAAACGTAAGGAACCAATCCTTGCACAGTTGTGAGTTGCTCTTCTCGGTATTACTAACTTCAAAGATGAAAAGAAAGATAAAGATGCGAAAGGACAAATGGCGCATGTTTAGTGTAATAAAAGTCTAATAATTGCTCTATTATAAGAATTGTGAATTAAGTATATTTACATGAAATCAAAAACAAGTTTTACAACAATATTAATAACGATATCTTTTATTTAGTGCTATTCTTTCCTCTAGTTGTTTAAGTTGTTTCTCCTTTAAGGTTGACCAGATTAATTGTTTGTGATCAGGCGGGTTTGCTTGCTGCTCTTCAAGATTTGGGATAGAATAGTGACATTCCTCGTATAGTGCTGAAATAAATACAATAATGTGCATATTTCAAGAGTATTGCTTGAGATCGACGTTACCTTCAGTTTGCCTTTTCGGTGTAGGTGTAAGGAACACGCCTACACCGAATTTCGATTTCACCGCAACAAGTATCAAAACAATCAGGATAGCTGCCAAGATGATGTTTGCGCAAGCTAAAATTGGAATAGTGCTGAAAATATTAAAAGTATTATTTTTACGGCTGTCGAAAACCGTCTTTTTCAGGAACTGGGCACCCATCCAGGGCACTACCAGCGGGTACCCGGTTCTAGAAAAAAAAAAATTCTGTACTAAAACCGTTCAGGATACCCGAAACTGGTTATTCAAATACTTGGTTTTAGGACCGAATACGGGCACCCGTTTTTATATAAATACACCTAAATAGACCTTCTATAAGCTTCTCGCGTGCTGTATCACGTTGGGATTAAACTAATTTGCTTTATAATAGTATTCCTTTATTATCATATTTGGATTAGAGCATCTAATCAAAGATACTCAAATCACTGAAAATGTCGAAATTAATTGCTATATCGACCTTTATAGAAGCGAGCAGAAGTGCCCCACGATCTGCGAAGGTAGTAAGCTTCGACTAGTGGCTAATCACACCAAAGGCAGTCAAGAACAAGCTACCACGCCTCTGTACATAATAGTTATTTTTAATTTTCACTTTTACTAACTCAATAGACGGCCGTATCATCAGCATAGACGGAAATCTGATTGTCGTATGTGTAAACCAAGAACAACTCAACGCCAAGAAGGGAGCTCTTCGGGACTTCAGACCTAATCGGAAGATTCTAGCGCTCACATACAACAGAATCAAACTTCAAAAAACAATACTGCATCAAACGCGCTCTCGATGGCCTGTCCCCGCGAATTGCTTCGGTAAGGCAAAGCAATTGAAAATCAATTGTCTCCGACCTAAATCCAAACTGTTCATGAGGTTGGGAATTTATTTTCGCAATCTGATTCTGCCAGTTTAGAAATCGCGGAAGGGTAATGTGCCTGCAGTCAGTAGCGGTTGGTAGTAACGTCTTAATTGCAACGCTTGGTGCAGCTTGCAATCTACACGACATGCAACGCCAATACACGAGGAAATCGAAGCGTTGCAATACCTCCCTATAGTTGTGAGGGAAGAAAGCGTCTCTGCCAGGCTTTGGAATATTGATAATGCCGTCATATTGACAAGTATCTGAACCGCAGCTCTCGGAAGATCGCTTATAGCGCGATCAGTTACTGCCATCAGTAACCGCGGTGAAGTGGTTATAAATTTCCGAAGAGAATTATTTTGGGCAGAAAGCGTTCTTATTATTACTAACTTGTTCAGATAAATAATAATAATTAAAAAACCTTTAGTTTTTAATAAGCGAAGCCGTTTTTATTAAGAGATCGTCATCCGTCCTTTCAGAATGTTTAATAAGGTAGGTGTTTCTAAGAAGATTTAAATCGAAACGTATGGCTAACGACACTCAATTAAAATAAAGTAAACAGCGATTATTTTAAAATAAAAACGTAGAAATCACGTTCAATTTAACATTTAATTTAATTAGAAAAATACAAAACAAGATTAATAAATAATGTATAATACTGTGTTCGACTAAGGATATGCGAAGGTCCAGTGTTTGTACCGTGTCAGAGAGTTAGTCTGTGTTAGTGTCCCGAAGCAAAGTAATCCTTTTTCCTTTCTTATTGTTTCTTACGATAGACATCGGCCACAGCGTCTCCTAGATGTTCTAAATCGTCTTCGCGCAGCACCCCTCTGGGAATATGGCCGATTAAATTCTTAGCGTGCTCCTTCAACATCTTCAACCTTTCCTCTTCGATAATTTGTCGCCTTGAAAGTATAATAAGAGTGAGAATTACATGTTAAGAAAGTAATAATGATAAGTAAATTTAAAAGTTGCCAGTGTTATTGTACGGTTACATAAATAGGAAAAGTCGTGGTAAAAGTACATATACTGTCAATAATTTTTTCGTTGCAATAATCATTTTTTTCCCTATGCTACATTTTTTTTAACTATTATAACTATTTTTTTAACTATTATATTTCTTCATAAGAAAAAAATTTCTTGTATTTTAGATGATGCCTGACGGATAAAATCATCGGCAAGGAATTTTAAAAAGGGTCGTACGCGCTTATATCTTTGCCATTTCATTTTTTTTATCACTTTCTTCCCGTTCGCTAATGTGGTGTAACTCCTTAATGAAACTAGTTAAAAAAGACTTCTACATCAAGTTAAGAACATCAACAGCTTTATGCATTACCGTTTCTGCGCTTCTTTCTTTTCTTCCTCAATCAGTCTTATTCTTTCCTGCATCTCTTCGGCTGTCCTCTGTCTCCTCTCCTTCATCATATCTTCCACGTCACGCTTCAATTGCAGCATCTTCATCCGTTTTCTCTGAGCTGACATCTGCTCCACTCTTTCGTCCTCCATTAGTTTGGCAAGGAGCTATTGCGAAGAGGAAAAATAGAAGAGAACTTAATAAATTCAAAAATCATCTATTTGAAAAAATAATCACCTGCTCCTTATATAATTGTTCATCTTTCTGTTCTTGTCTAGCTCTTTCCGCCCTGTCCTGCATCTGTTTCTCGAGAACTTCCTGTAGCTCAATCCTATGTCTGATTTGGGCTTCGATGTCGGCTTTGTGCCTTCGTTCGATCTCCTCTTGGAATTCCCTCTCCGCTAGCTCTTGACGGATGTATTCTCTTTCGCGTTTCTTCATCTGTAGGCGATAAGTACAAGAAATAGATTGGGTACGCGGAGAAAAGCGTATTTTACCTGTGATTTGTATATTGTTTTCGCCAAATCTTCCGTTAACTTCTCTTTTAATAGATTATCCTCGTGTTTTTTGATCGTCCTATTAAAGAAGTTGTAATTATATTCGGTTAATTACAAAAATACACTTACTTTATATGTTCTTCGCGTGCTTTCGTTTGGAGATACTCGTTGATTCTTCTGTTCTCCTCTTCCAAAGCGAGTTTACGTTTTTGCTTCCATACTTCTTGCGCTGCTTTGAACGCTACCATTTCTTCCTGTGTCTTTTGTATTTTACACCACTTTTCTTGTAACATCCTGAAAAATTTAATTAGATAAAACACAGCGGTGTATTCTGAAGTCGGTGTTGCGTTTAATCTACACGATTGAAGTAGCAAATTTTTAGATTTTATGCTATGAAACGACTGAGTATTGCGAAGTACAAATCCTAACATTCTGCCATATGGTTACTAAAAGTTAAACGACAGTCGAAGAAGTAGCAAGAAATCTTTTTTTTCTTGCGAATACAGGATATTTAAGTTCAATATATCTGAAGAACACCAGTTAGAAGCAGATATCAAACTCGATTCTAGGTTAGAGGAACCGCAGATAGAAAAATAGACAGAGACTGATATATGGGATGTAAAACGGTAATGGGACACGAATAATTGACAGTAATAACAGTGGGATTGAAACAGCGTAACAAAGGAATTTGCAAAATCGAAGACCTAGTTTTCTGAAAAAATGCCATGATCTATGCGATCAAAAAGTTTTATACGCATCTATATACCCGACGTAAACTTTGTTGTGGTCATCGATTACTATATTTCAGAGGTGTACAGAGGGAAAATGATGGAATACGTTGATTTGTAAAGAGCAGATTCAAAAACTTTAGTGATGTTTGATAATATTGAGCTTGGGGTTGAGTAAGAGGCTGATCTTGTGAAGCTGATTCTTCCTTAAATAATTACAGAGTAACATATAGAACAGAAAAGTCGCATTCTGTAACTGAATTTCTGATAAACCTACGCTGTGAATGTTCACAATACATACAAAATTATCAAAATATTCATTATGCTTATGCATTATCGCTATTATTAATACTAACACAACATACCTTTCATCTTCTTCGTGTATCCTCTGTATAACATCATCAATCATCTTCTTTTCCTTTAAGAACTCCTCATATAGGTATCGTTTTGTCTTCTCGCGTAATATCATCTGATCTTGTAATGCTTGTTTGTATTCAGCTTTGCGTTTAATCTCCGCTTCAGCTTCTTTCGTTACAAATTCTTCTTGGCTCATCCTAGCTTGACTTAGTACTTCTTGTACCTTCTTCTCTTTAAGCTACAAACACATATACAACTTGGATTAGGTGACCTTACTAAGATAAATTACATACCTTTTCTTCTAATTTCAAAGCTTCCTTTTCCTTTAATTGCGTCAACAACTGCTTATTTACGTAAGCCGCTCGTAATCTCGATTCTAATTCTCTTAATTCGGGACAATTCTCTCGCAATATCTGCCTATCAAACGAACATGAATTTCCGCTTTGATACTAAGTAAATGTTTACAACCTCATACGTAGTTCATTCATCTCTTTGCGTTTCATCTTATCCATTTCTTGTGCTAGTTTCTCTTCTCTTTTAACTTCGGCTTCTCTAACTAGAACTTGCTTTTCTTGCTCGGCATGATTAGCATCTTCCATTTGTTTACGCTGCATCTCCATGTATCTGTGCAGATTTCGGAATTTGTTCCGTTGATCGATTTTGGCCCGTTCCATTTCGATGCATTCGTAAAATTTGTGGTCGCCCATTTCTTCGGCTAGTTTCTCTTTGCGAGTTTTGCTTAACGCCTAGAAATTGTTAATTTGGTAGCGGAAAATAAAGAAGATTATGTTTTAGGTGTTACTTACCATCTTGGTGAGAATTAAATTAACGAATTATAATTGTTCATAAAAAAGTTATTTGTAAATATTGTCAATGTCAAATGAATTAATTAATGTTTAAAAAACAGAAATTGTTTAGAATTAAGTCGGTAAAACAGATTTCTGTTAAGAGATTTGTGATAGATGTCGCTACCCGAGCAGGAAAAGTTTATTTTTTTAAATTAGTTCAGGGCCGGCTGTACAGAATATTTTGATCAACTATTTATACCCTCAAATAACTCCGTAGAGAATAAATTCTGGTTGAACATTCTACCTCACCTACTTCTAGGTAAAAGTTGAGATCTGGTTGGGATAACATTTACTATAACCATAACACATACTGTGTGGGGGGCTCCATGCCCCCCTTTGCTTAAAAAAAATATATACTAAGCAGAATTTAAAATTGTACCTCCACAATCTCTAAATATCAACTTAAAGGACAAATGTAAATAAAAACTATTCTATTTATTTATTTTTTAATAAAAGTAATTATATTAATTTAAGACTAATTAATAATTACTCAAATCAGAGTCCAGTGTTTTAAATAAAAAGTCATTTGGCAACTGAAAAAGATTTTGGGTAGTTTTAATTTTTTGTTTTTCTGTTTTTTTAATGAAACTATTTCCTCAAACAATCAATTTATATTTACGTTTAATTGTAAGTTGATATTTCCAATTATTTGGGCCAAATTTCTAGGTTTTTAGTAACAAAATCACCAATTCCCAACACTTATACAAAACAGAGAAATTCAGTTTTAAGCAGTTAAAGTACCTGTTAAAGGTTAATTCGACTTGTAATAGATGTCACCACAAGTCGGTTAAAGGATGTGGACGCAACATAAATAAAACCAGATGTAGATATGCATTATATTTAACTTTATTAATTTATAATTCTTTTATAAAGTTTCATATGAACTTGATAGCTTTTTTCCGAAATAAATACAAGTCAAAACTCTTCGCGTACATACATCGTAATTAATATTACTATTAGCATTATTATTTAAATATATATATAATATATGTATAATTAATTACTTATAATTGTAATTTTAACTAGTTTTTTGTTTCTTCTTTGTCATCTCATCATTATCATCATCATAATCATCGCATACATATTATACAATGTAAAAGAGCAGTAATAAATACATAAGTTCTTTTTTCTTCTATTTCTTTCGCGCAACGTTGACTTGGATCTATTCGGTGGAGAAAATTTCTCATTTATTAATAATAATAATAATAATAAATATATATTATATATATATAGAAGACATGACAAATTAAAATATATTTGTAAATAGATTATGTTGAGCATTGACTAAAAATGCGACGTATTTTATGTAATGTGTGAGTGTTGTGTGTATGTTATGTGTTCATTTGAATATACAGCGTCTCCCAGAATCAGACATATTAAATTACACTGTTTTTTTAACAATTTGGTACTAATCAACGAACGACAATCGTCTTTTTTTTTTATTTGGCGCTATTCGTGATTGGGACACGCCGTATATCCTACAATTTATGTATGTATAACATAAGTCATGTCATAAAAAACGAGTTGTACATTTGTAAAATATGCTTAATAGGAATAATTGCGTAATATTGTTGTAGTTTCAAATATTACAAATTTTCTGATATTATTCAAGTTAACTTTTAATTTATTTTCTTCTTTTCCTTGATAAAAAAAAGACATAGGAAAATGTTATTCTAGCAACAGGAAATAATAAGAGAAGCGAAATAGAGATAACGTTGTTAGTTATGTATTAAAATGGGGTATTGCGTAAAAATGGTGAATATTCGAGGGAGGGGCGGGGGGTGTAAATAGGGAAGAGAGAAAATGTTCATTTCTCTTTTAGATTTATTACAACGTATGTATCTTATTAGCAAAATGTAAAAAATAATGTTTATGTATATTTATATATATGTATTTATGTAATTTAATATATACATTACATTGTTTTAAATATGTCGGTCTTCACATTTCATATCGATTCTTCTTTTTTATCGTAAAATCTTTGTTCTAAAAGCGTTTTTTTTTCTGTTTACAAAATTACAATTAAATTTCATATTACAAGTTTAGCAGAGGCTACGGACTTGATAGCTAACCTACTTCGACTTTGAATACAATATTTTAGAAAATATCAATTAATAGTAAGAGTAGAATGAATTGAAGTTTTTTCTTTTCCGATTTTATCCGTAAAATAGAGTCGCGAAACATGCAAATATGTATCATATGGTATATGCAATTCCAAATTTAGCTCTTGTCGTTCTGTGCAGTATGGGTACTCACATCCTATTTGGGCCCTTTGCTTTAACAATGAAAGATGCTTGCAGATAAAACTTAATTACAAGGTATCTTTGACTAGATAAATATAAGCAATTGGGGTGGACAGATACCAATATTTAGAAAAAAAAAAAAATGAGCAAAATCTAGAAGATGCGTAAATTTTGTTTGTTGATTTTGGGCAGGTTTTACCAAATTAAATTTTTTTAAATTTCTCCAACGATTTATGTTGGCAATTGCAATAATAAAAACCATATTCTCATGCTTTGCGTAGTAAGTCGGCGAATACGTCCACTATTATCGGCATTGCAACTAAAATCGTTTGTGAAATTTAAAAAATTCTTAAAAATTAAATTATTAATTAAAATAATAAAAATTAAATTAAAAATTTACTGGATAGTAAATTGTGTGTCCGTTTTTTCAAGGATTTCCTGCCCACCCGCGACATGTAGCTGCCTAAGTAATAAAAGATTAAATAAAAAGTACTTCTATACCAGAAAATTGGAAAAATATCCAGATTTCTGGTAATTATAGTGCGCTTATAGACCAATAAAATAAGGCTCCTCGGTTTGAGTACTTTTATTTAAATAACATAGATAAAGGTTTAGACCAGATAGCGTTATTATCATTTTCAGGATAATTTGCCATAATAATTCACCAAATTAGGGTCTATTCTGAAAATGATCCCAAAACCCTTACCGAAACGTTATTCGGTAAATGAAGAATAATAAAAAAAGGAAAACAAATGTACATTATATTAAATAAAATTAAAAAAAATATTTCCATGACTAGAAAAATTATTTTGGAACTTGTAGGAAACAGATATTTCTTCTGGTAACGTATATCGACTAGAATGTCAGAGTATATGAGTACCTGTTGGACTTCCATGTATTTGAAACGTTTGGCCATACATTTTCTATTGTTTTTAAAATCTATTAGTTTCCATCATTTATTCATCGAATACATAATATTTCATATGTAATAATGTAAATAATATTGATTATTTTATAGGCTAAAATCTATTTTTTTATGTCTAAAAACTCGTAAGTAGCTAAAATAGAGAATATACATATGTTGATGAAGTTGAATGTTTGTAATACGGTCGTTAAAAGTTGGTTATAATAATATGTAGATTTCCAATACACGAAGTTGTTTTTAGTCATATTTCTGATGGATATTGTAAATTTTCCTAAAAATCCATAACTTTAGTTTTAAATATTTTATCATGTTAGGATGTTAAAGGTAGGTAACTAATTTTACTAAATAATGCAATTAAGGAAATATACAGAGTGTTCACGGATGAGATATTGAGATTTTGTAAGGAATTTGATCACCTCACTTTTAATTTCTCTCATCATCTAACAAAAGGGATTTGCCGAAAAAAGACGAAAAATTTATTGTTCCGTTTTAAAATTTTAGTTTTTTTCCCTTGTGTAAAACGTATCACGACAATAAAACTTTTATTACGCGAAAATGGTGTGCATTAATGATCTTCATTTGTCTCTAGTTAATATGTATATGGACCCCAATGTATATACAGTGATTTTTTTCGTTTAGGGTGCACGCGTATGTGTAGTGTGTGATGACGTTAGAAAGATGGATGTACGTGTTTGTGTAATATGTTTTTTTTTTTTTTTGGTTGGTTGATATAAATAGCGAAATTTTTTCCCTTATTTAATTTTATTTATGTATATCTTTAAGTACAATGTGACCCGCTCAACGCATAGGCGGATTCTTCCTTATTTAAGTACTTTTTTTTTTCTCTATTATAAATTGAAAAACGTACACTACTAAATAGAAATGCGATGTATGTAGACCGTCTTCACACGATGATTAACAGTTTTACATATTATATAATTGCAAAAACATACCCTGTATCCTAGATCACTTCGCCGCAATTTATTTTTTTTACAGATTGATTAATTTTTTTACATGTTAATTTAATTAATTACACAATAATTATTAGTTTATAAATAGGTAGTAATAATAATAATTTTAGTCAGCGTTATTTTTTCCTCGTTTTATTAAAAATCCAATTTATCATCTGATCCGATATTTTTTTGTAATTTTCCCATACTATCTTGCAAATCTGCTCGTGAATGTGAGGTTGTAATTTGTTTCTTTTGACCCTTAAGTTGAAGCCTTAAGGGCGGAACTATAAAAATGAATTTTGTACCTAAAATAAATTGAGAGGAAAATTCTTTCTTTAATTTCATATTTTTGGTGTCATCGCACGCGAATCTTGTAATATTGCCAATATTTATTCTATTAACTATGAACTTTGGCACTTACCTACATATGATTAACAAATTTATATTTTTAATTAATTTTTAGTGCAAATGCAAACACAGATCATTTATTCCTTAATTATTTAAACATATACACTAGAATCAGTAGGAAAATATTATAAATTAATTCAAATTTAAGTCAAAATTAATTCGAAAATATGTTTCAGTAAAATAAATTTAACCTATTAACACAACACCGAGGTTTACCAATTTGAAATTCGCCAATTATAAACATACACTGAAAAAATTAATTCAATAAATCGTGTTAATAAAAGTTCTTTATTAGGTAAGGTATTTTTCATTGTATTATTTTACCTTTTCTGTTCAGCGTATTGAATTAAATACAAAGAAAAAATCTTCCTCCCAATTTACACGTTATTACAAAAATATAATTTCGTAAAAATTTTTTGGTTTATTTCAAAAATTGATTTATTTTAATATTGTTTGCGTGTAGAAGGTATGGAGGGGGGCTAAATGAGGAACAGTTAAGGATACTGTTACTGTCATTTCGCTAATCTGTACAATATTATTCTTTTTAAATTTTTTAAATGTTAGCAATAGATAATGTTTTCTTCAGCGTTACACATTATTGTTTATAGGTATATAATATGCTACTATGTGTAATGTAACAATAGTATTTTATTTCATTTCTTTTTTAAATTCCCGTGTGTGATTTGTTATATTTTCTCTTTAATGCTACAATTTATACAATATTTGTTGTAGTTGGTTATCGATATTTTCATTAATAATAATAAATACAAATTGGTAATACTTTCCAGTGTAACTGGAATGTAATTATCTTAGCAAGCATTGGAATGCTTCCGCTAAACAAAGAACAAAGGACAACAATTGGGAAAAAACGAATGCTATCGTATTACAATAAATAAATAAATTAAAATAAATATAAATAAATAAATAAATAAACAGCGCTTTCTAATAATATTAACAATAGCGTTTTCAACTATTGTTCTATTTTTTTTCGCCGATTTACGTTTGTATTTTTTAAAAATTCATCATGAATTTGAGGTTCTTTTTTTTGAATTTGTACATACATAACTATAGAGGGGGGTGGGACGTTAGGAGTACTTAAAAAAAACGATGTTTTACCATCGATAACAATAAGGTGGAAAGCGCACAGCAAATCCCTGATTTTTCGAAAATTTTTTCGGGGGATGTTTACGTGTTTACATTTGGACGTTGAATAGTTGGCTAAAATAATTATAAATGCGTTCAGATGAAAATTCATTTCATTGAACGTCCTTTCAAGTGCCGAAATGACACTTAACGTTTGAGATTAATAAATTTAAATGGATTTTCCGATATCACAAAGTAGAATTTCGAAAAATTAGGGATGGAACCATATGCATTTTCACCCTTAAATGTTATACACAAAAAATTCGTATTTACAATCGAACTTAATTTTTTTTTCTTTAAATTTACTTATCATCAGTCGGTCGGTTTTCAATTGTTTTATTTTATTTTGTATATATATAAATATTTTTTTATTATTTAAGTAAATATTGCACAATCTTAGCCGAAAAATCTAAAGAAAATATACTTAAATATATTAGATATTTTTTTTATTAATAATAAATATTTTTTATTATATTATTATATGTTTACTAAATATTTATGTTTCTTAAGTACTAAAATTAACTCTAGTTTTTTTTTATTACATTATTAACTAGTTTGCAGCCAGCCTTGTATTCTTTTTTTTTGGGATAATAAGGCTGGAAATAATTTGACTAGGTTGGCCCAGCCGGTTATAATTAAATTCTTCCGAGATTATTTTAATTCACCGGCCTGTACCTGGACCCCGTTATACTCGCTATCTCACTAGCACCTCAACGTCGTCCGATGGAGAGAGGGATAGTGTTAAAGCGAGATCTTGGGGAGCCTGACAAAGCGTCAACTAACTTTTCAACAACTATTTTTTTTTAATTTACAGCGAAATCGCTCGCGCAATGTATCATTTTTTATTATTTTTCTTGATATAAATATTTATATGTAAATTTCTTTTATTTAAATAGTAGTGGTAATTTCAAGTAATTAATTTAATATTTTTAAAAATGTTTATAAGAGGATAAGATTTATAAAATTGTTTTTTTTTCTAAAAACTTGATAAATGCTTATATGTATTTGTTTTGTTTCAATGTGTATAAAATTTTTGAATAAATTCGAAAAAAATGTAAAAATCAATAATTTATGGTGTTATTGTTTGAATTTCTCGTAACTTGTACATAACGACTTGACCACCAATGAAATTACTTTGATGTGCTTGTAGCAAATTTTTTTAAGCTTTTATTATGTATTACCATTACCATGTCCTTTACTAATTTATCTACAGCTATTTTATTAAAATTTAAGTTAAATATTTGCAGAAACGAGCATTTTTGTTGTTGTTTTTGTTAGATTAGTCAATATCGCAGCTGCTAACTTTAAAATAAAATGAATATTACAAGAAAAATAAATATCCTTTTGATTGATTTTATTCTAGCAATGATGGTGTGCGGAGTTTCGCAGGACGGTATTTGATATCCTATATTATTTACTTCTTTATCAATTAAGCTTTAACGACATGCCTTTGTCTTTGTGGCTAATCTGGAGTTCCGCAAAGTCGTATTATCGGCCCTATATTCTTGATTTTTTTGAGACTTTTGACATTTTCTTCGAATTTAAAACGTATATAGTTCTTGTGTGTGTGAATATGTTAAAATCGTATGGAAACATTGGCGTGCGACTACCGCTTGACGTTCTTTCCTTAAATACTACTCCCTACTTGAATTAATTCATTTGTTTTCTTTGTTTAATAATAATAATAATAATTTACAAGATTAATAATCAATAATGTATAATAATGTAATATATAATGTAGTTGGTACTTTGTAAAGATTATGTCGCTTAAGGATTAAGTTAGAAATGTTATATTATCAATAATAATTAATAATCATAATATACCTAATAAAAATGCTTCTTTTTCATCTCTTGTCATTCATTTATCATCAATTGTATGTATATAATATTATATATAAGTATTATTTTTTTAAATTTATTATTCATTATAGTTAATAATTGTATATATATATAAATATAGTCATGCCTTTGTTTTCATCTTGTTTATCTTGTACAATAATATAATTTATAAGTAGTATCATATATTATATATA
The DNA here is from genome assembly GCA_902655005.2 of Marronus borbonicus. NCBI lineage: Eukaryota > Metazoa > Arthropoda > Insecta > Coleoptera > Scarabaeidae > Marronus > Marronus borbonicus. Next base: position 3,212,656 of record LR737396.1, read on the forward strand.
AGTTAATTAAATTTAATGAGTTGTGTGGCACAATAATACATGATGTACCTTGTCTTTATGTAAATTATTTAGTAATTATTATTACAAAATGGCTCCGAGACGAGATATTTTATGTGAAATATAATCACAATGTATTTTTTAAGGGTATCCATTTGTTCTGTGTCGGCACATGCAAGATCTTCAAATTCGACCCTTAATATTTAACGATTAAAATGAGCCTTTAGAAACTTCTTCCCAGGTTATTGTGGTTGCAAAAATAAGGAATAAAGAAGAGACAACTTTGTATAACATCAACACTATTGATTTTGACCAATTTAGCCAAAATGTTATTAGGGATATTGTATACAGAGTGAGTTATTATCTTTGAGGGCACGGAGGATTATGCCCTGGTGAACAGAGTAGTGTTTTTCTTGTTAAGAGGCTTCATTTGTATTAAATTTAGTACATTTTAGCCCAAATAAATTCTGGGAGGGAAGATTTTAATATATCTATAGTGACATTTCGATACAAACTGACCGAGTTTCGTTCATGTTCAAAAGGTTGTTTTTATAAATGTTTATTCAACAAAACAGCTAAAGCCAAGAATATTTAGGACACGGCGGCTAGTATCTATGGGGAAAACTCACCGTGATATTTTGCGGTAAATTTTTCCTATAAACAATTTCGATGGGGCATGGTATTAATTCAAGATGGGCCAAGATACGGAATGTCTGTTGAAGCAAGAACCAAAGAAATCATCAAGAAGCTCGAGGAACTGGACTTAGCAGATCGAGGAACAAAAACTTTAATTATTGTTACTAAAGTAGAGATAACAGAGGTTGCAGGGTTTAAAAATATTTTATAAATACGATATCAGCATATTGGATTCCGAAATTGCTTACTTCTGAACACAATTTTTGTCTAAAACAAACTTGTGAGGTATTGGTCGACGACAAAGACCTTTTTTCAAAAATTGTAAAGGATGGCGACACATGGGTGCATCACTGGGGCCCACCGACAAAAACAGATTCTATGCAATGGGTTCATAAGGAATGGCAAACAAAGCAAAGGAAACTGATGGCTACGGTATTTTGGGGTGCAATTGAATGTATGGAAAATCTCCACAACAACAGGGGAAGTCTGTAAGGAACTATTGATATATTGAAAAGTACCGTTTAAAAAAACAACCTCAAAATTGTGAGTGAAAAATTATGCTGCTTCATGATAATGCCAGAGTCCGTAAAGCCCACCAAGAAGGAGGACTGCGGATTTGCAGAGATGAGACGTCCAGATTTGGTACCGAGCGATTGTTATCTCTTCCCTAAATTAAAAAAATATTTAAAAGGATGGCGTTCTTTTCAACAACTCAATTCTCAACGACGGACTTAATAATTCAAGACTTTGCTTTGCAACATTGATGTTAGTACAATTTAATATATTTTCGTATTACTCTTCGGTATACCACCACGTGGGGAACTAGCTTCGAAATAGGCGAAATGCGTCCTTTCCGCTGGAAAGACGTTGGCGTAAGTTTTTTGGAACACAAGAGGAATTCTCCTATTTAACTACCTCGAAAAGGAAGAAACGATCACCGAAGAATTCACTAATCATACAGAAAAATGCCCAGGAATGGCAAAGAAAAAGGCTTCGTTTCACAATGATGCGTTCAAGCCGTGATTATCGGCAAAAATTGGCCGAGTTATGATTTCAACTGCTTCCGCATCCTGCGCATTCGCTAGATCCAGCTCCCTCGGACTTTAGTAGGACGAAAATTTGAGTCAAACAAAGAGATCATACAGGAAGTAAACACACGCGAAGGAATAGCGAAGATGGGGAAATGTTGGGGCACTTCGAGGGGACTATGTCGAAAAATCAAGTGCGTTGCAAAACTCAAATTATTTTGTTTCATATTAAACCAACTTATTTACCAAATCACCCTCGTAATTTTAAATCCAAGGAGAAATTCTCGTAACAACGTAAACGTGTACTAGATAAACGAAAATGGTCGCGTGCTACATGTATTTTTTGTCTAGAACAAAAAACTGAAACGTAGGATCTTCCCAAAAAGGTCTTTTTAACAAAAATATCTCGCATCAACTTAATGCAAAATTAAAAACAAACCAAGACTCCATTAAAAAAATCCAACTTTCGATAGCTACGAATTTGTGGGATGGCGTTAGGCTTCAATGTAATTTTAAATAATGCTTACAATGAGACCTCATAGCAGCGAAAAAAACCATTTCGAAAAATCTCCATTTAGAAAGATACAATCTTCCAAGTCCGCGAAGACGGCTCACTCTGTATATAACTGAAAGTTCGAAAGCAAGAACGTCGAATTTCAAACATCCTGTATGACAAAGAAAATATATTCTACATAATATACCTTTTTTAAAAATGTAGTATGTAAATAGTAAGAATAATAATATTAGATGAAAGTAGGCCATGCCTGGATGGTGCGTTTTTTTTTCCCTTGTTTCTTCATTTGTTCATTATTATTTTTCTTATTAATCCCTATTATCTTTATTATTGTTATTATCATTATTATAATTAGATATTTTGGCAACTTGTATACTTTACAATATTTCTACATATTATTGTTACAAAAAAAGACATCTCATTTTCTTTTGTTTACACCTTTTTAACGATTTCTTTTATTTTGCATGTTATTTTGTTTTTCGCGCAAGCTAGAGAGCACCGCCCACGATTCTAGAGTTCTTTTTTTTGGTTACTTATATTCAAAAACACACAAATACATACATCGAATATATTGATAGACGTCTCAAAATAGTGATATTTTTTATTTATATTTTCACGAACGAGAATACAAAACGGCCTGTACAATCAAACACTGATTTGTTATTTAATCACAGCCCCTTTTGGAATTTCTCGAAGTGGGCGGTGCAGGCCAGCGCTACCACCTCCGTACTCGGAGCGCTTAGTTTTTTGTCAAGAGTAGCCAGGCATGGCCGTCACGGTTCATTTCGCATGGGTCTTTTTGTGTTCGTGGGCGTCGATATTATTTAATTTAAGCTTCTGACGATGGCGATGGTTGTTGTGGCAATTGTTTTTTTGCTGTTTTATTTTATAATGTTGGTAATCGGAGGTCGAAGATACGTCTTCTACCATAATACGGTATGCTATTGTATCGTAGAACATGGCGATTGATGGTTGTTGCATTTGTTGTTCTTGCGGAAATTATTGGAGCGGTAGGGTACGTGACACCAGCGAAATTCATGCGCCGTCTGCTTGGCGGCAGTACATGAAAGGTTAGTAGGGCCTATTGGCGTCCTTCGGCCTCTTCAGCTGGACCTTCAGCCGCTTCATGCCGATTTGGAAGCCGTTCATCGCCTGGATGGCAGCTTGCGCACTTGCCGGGTTATCGAACGAGACGAAACCTAAAACGAAAGAGATACGTCTTCACTTCACTTAAATGTATTTACCTTAAGTTAGCAATAAATTTATCGGCGCCCTTTTGTGAAGTGGTAACTTGATGGTATCATGAACCAGTCTATATTTTTGAAATAATGTGTTTATTAATGATTTTTCAAATAAATCTAGGCTCAGTTGTAATTAAACTAACTGACCGATTTTTGAGATTAGCTAATTTCTTATTATAAGTTAAATATTATCAATATTCAATTGTTTTTTTTTTGTTTAAATTTTTGATATAATTTTGCTTTGATAAAGCTCAGCTTTTTTTGTCTCTGATCGAGGACAGCAAATCTTGAGGACCGTTTGCTCTTTTTTCTCTAAAACTGCCTAACGTCCTCTTTCTTTGATGGTGATCTTCGATCTTAGTCAATCCATATACCAATAAAGTTTAAATGTCGATTGACATTGTATGTGCACTGTTAATAACCGTTTAGCATAAAAATGTGATGTTCCCGATCGATTTCGCATAATTTAACACAAGCACAAAACAGGGATTTGTGTCAATTGGTGTAAAGAAATGCCCGAAAAAATCGACAGACGAACTCAAAAATCCGTGTACAACATCGTAACAGGGGATGAAACGTGAATACAGAGCTAGAGACTAAGCAACAATCAAGTGTTTCTCAGATGATCCGAATTCAACAAAAGTTGTTCATTCATGCAACACTTCCAAAAAAATGTTTTTTTCGTTGTCCTGGACAAGTCGCAAGCATTGCTTTGGACGATCGAAGAACAGTTAATGCCAAATGAGAAGTCATTGATGGAATCAGGGAAACAAAGAGTAACGTGTCATCATCGTTCATTACATGACAATGCCAGTTCTTATACAGCACGTTGAAGAATTGATTGTTTGAAGGGGAAACACATTGAATTACATTGTTTCGAAAACAGTTTAAACAATATGTTGAGATTTGCAAAATTATAGATAAAAAAAAATAATGTACAAATATTTGAATACAAAATAAGAAAAACATTGCTTTATCTAGTGGAAAAAAAAAAGACAAACAAAGATCTGCTTTAAGAATAATAGTAATTTAGGGTGAGTAACCTTTGTATGAAAGCAACGAGGAAAAATGTTAGCAAGTTAAAGGGTTTGCCACAGTTATGTAACAACGCGTACACAACGCTTACATGACGATTGTTTCCAGAGATGAAGATTGCGAATTTCACGAGCACAAAAGGGGATTTAACAATCGCGAAAAGTACGCATTCAAGGCTCACTTGTTACTTTTGATATCCTTATGGTTACGCGTAAAAGTAAGAATAACAAAAACGAAACGTTGAATCGTGCGGTATCCCATAGATCTAAACGAGATGGAAAACGTAGAATGGAGGTGACGTGTACGTATAACTCTGGTAAATTTAATTAACTTTTTTGCGATGGTGGTAGGGGATGAATACGACAAATAGATTGCGTAACGCGGTATTCCAGCGGGTCCAATTCTATAAATGAATATTTGATAGGAGAACAATTTCGAAAAACCGCTTGCTGCGGCTGATTTTGATGTCATTCAAGTCTGAATGTTTATTTTAATTTAAATTTGGTTCAGTAATCTGCTTTCTTCGGTTTAATTTCCAAAAAATGTCATTAAATACGATTTTATAATTTAAGTTAGCGATATCGTTAAATTGGTAGCCCTGGACGCCATTTTGTGCATGGTAACTAATGTTAAATGTCGAATATAAAAAACACTGCAAATTTTGAGCGAATACGTAACAAAATTGCTTAAAATTTTATTGTATCAACATAGTTTTTTACATATTCAAGATATATAAGGGCAGTTTGAAAAGTTTCAATACTCAACATGAAGATGCTGGAAAATTGAAAATTAAATTCTTGCATTTGGAAGACAACGCAAATTAAAGACGAGATGGAGAGTTTACGCAAAGTTTTGGGTAGTTGAATTTAACTTGGTTGACGATGAACGTTCGGGGCGGTCAAAAACTGCAACCAGTTCCAAAAGTTTAAAACAAAACAAACACAGTTTTTGTTTAAACAAGTTTAAACAAAAGTTTACCAAATGGTGCGAGACAGTCGGCGAATTAAGGTTACAGAGATTGCAGCGGCTGTGGGCGTCTTGAACGAACGTGTTTCTTATAATACTGATTTATAGATTTGGACAATCACTTAAGATAAAAAATGTATTCCAATGAACAATCCCAAATCTCTGTTGAACCAATTTAATAAATGTAGATGAAACTTGAAATCACAAGTACGATCTTCAAGCCAAAGCGAGCCAAAAGTCGAGACAGTGGACTGCGAAGAGTGGATCGAATTCGAAGAAGGCGAAGATAGTTTCCATCGACTGAGAAAGTTTTTCTTGGGTAGGCAGAAATTAAAAAAAAAAACAATGTGTAAGGGAAAGCATCGTCTCACATTGCAACGATTGCCTTGGGGAAAATTCGCGAATTGGAGTTCGAATTTGTAGACCACCAACTAGATCTGTGCCCCATTGAATGATGAGGCAATTACACTCGTAATCCGCCTATCTTGCAAAACAAGATGCCAACTATTTGCACGGATTACAATGAGATTGGTTTGAGAAATAAAACTGAATTTTCAGACTACCCTCGTAGTTGCCTAGAATTTGTTGGAATAGCAAAAATATAACTTTTAACTGGATAAACTAGAATTTAGCATCATTTTCATTAAAAAAGTATTTAAGAGATTGAGGTTGGTTTTATTTTATTGGAGGTGGAGATTGCTTGTGATAAATTTTGAGATTTAACCAACTTACAAGGGATGATCCCGAACATGGAAATACAAAAAAAAAATTAATCTTTGGGAACATGTAGATCACATACAGGCATGTACTAAGCAATTTTGTTTTTCTGCGGAAAAACACTGAGTGGGTGAAATGAATTTTTGAAAATTGGAAATTTGCCATTCAGTATAATTCGCTGACGGTAAACTTAAATTAAAAATAAAAATTACACTAATTATAATATAATTCTTAATTTTTGTTTTTATGCTAAATTCATCTTTTTTTCATTACTTTTATAAATATTAAACTAAATAAGCATTAACCTGCATAATTTTGTGAGATATGAACAGATGGCGAAGAAGGTGGCGTAATTAAGTTCCCACTACAATTTTTTACAGTTCATTCCATCGATAGAAAAGTGACACATCTCCCAAATAACGTAACGCTTATCGGAAAATGTACTAAATTAAATTTGTCGAAACTCACCGAAGCATTTGCTTTGGTTCGTTGCTCGATCGATGAACACCTTGGAACTGATGACGTTGCCGAACGGTAGAAACATCTGCATCAACTCGGCGTCCCCGAACTCTTGCGGCAAGTGATAGATGAAGAGGTTGCAGCCCTCTGGACCGGAAATCGAACACCCTGATTCATTATATAACATTAACAGTATTACCAACATACTAAAATTAACGCGCGTTAGAGATAGCTTCAGCCCAAGAAAATTGTATGTACAAGGAACTTAAAAGGAAACGAAAAACAAAACGAAGATGGATCGGGATCGGTTAGAAGGGAGGTTAGAACAGGATGGAATGATGATCCAGAGTAAGTTTGAGGTTAGTAAAAAGGGATCGTTAGAAGAATGATTGGAAAATTAAAAAAGAAACAAAAAGAAGAACGGAAGACGAAGATGCACCTGTTGAATTTTGAAAAGTTGTTAACTACGGGTTAGAACAATCATACAGAAAAACACCAAATTATACAGTTGTACATATAAGTACATACAGTCGTCGTAATACATATAATAAACAAAGGCCAATGCTCAATATCGAACATCTAGTGCAATATATATAATAATAAATATATATATATATATATATATATATATATAACATTGAACACATAGAATTGACAATGAACTGATGCAACATTTTTCTGGCAAAAGAAATAATTAAGTAAACCGTGAAATCGTCTCCGAATCGGACGTCGTTTGTTTGAAATAAGCAACGTACTAGATTCTAGCGGCTCGTTCGAAAAGGTGTTAATAGCGTAAATCTGCAAAATCGGTGTAAGCGATAATCGGTAATAGTATGTGGTAAGTAGCAAAGAGTTTAGTTCTTGTTTGTTATGCGCATGTATATAAGATACTAAGAGTCTGTTCTTGTTTTTTGTATTTCTGTTTCGTTCTTACCTTCCCTTTGGGCAGGAGCGACTGCTGACATAGGTTGCGGTATTGCCTGGGGGAACTGTCCATAGACCGCGGGGTAAGCTGCTGACAAACGTAAAACAAAAAAGAAAATCACACCCAAACTCTCCATCAATGCAGACGGACTTCATGCCATATTGATAAGCTTACATCGTACTGTTCGCCTGTACGCCTTCGAAACGGTTGTTTTTCGAAGGTTGGTATTCATGCATGGTATGGCCAAAATTACTCTTTACTATTGCTAAGCTTCTTCCTATTGATTGGATGTGAATAGAAAGTAACAATAACAAAGATAATTTGGTATGATGCTTAATGCCATCCTTGTTTAGCATATAAATACCCCTATATGCTGCGTTTCGAAAAACAACCTGTGTTTAATTCTTTCTTTTTAATACGTAATGTTTCTTTATTGGATTTTGGTTAAGATATACGTTTATTTTTCGAGATAAATTTGACTTACTAATGATTATCAAACTATAATCTGTATTTATAAATAATTGTTCAATAGTTTTCGATGAATCCATCAAATCTCGTGTTTGTTCCATTATTCCCCGAAAGAATATGGAGAAGCACACCTTGAAGTGATGAATTTAAATTCACATTATTTATTATTAATCGGCTACTTCTGAACAAACTCTCAAGAATAAAAAGCGTTAAAGATGGACGGTGTTCGAGTAGGCCAACAACGCCAGAAGAGATCGGCCAAAGTATTCAGCAAGCAATTGAACGTAGTAACCTTAGTAGGGAGCTTTTACCTCGAAAAAATGAGTTCATCAAACCTAAACTTGAAGATGAGGATTATGCAGCATGTCACACGTTATGAGTTATGATGTTCTTCAGGCTGCAATGTATTAACATTTAATGGCAAATATTTTATTCACAGTAACAGACATACGAGAGCACGACGAAAAGATCTTAGCGCAACACAGAGACGGCGTTGCTATCAATAGATTTTCCGTGATATTAACGCATTCACCACAGAAACAAGTATCACCTTGATCGGTTTTCTTTACGAAGCTGTTTAGAGCAGACGTGCTGTGTGGGTTGTTCATTAAGAACCATAAATTGGAATACGTGTCATAAGCTTCTTTGTTTTGGATAGTGTGTCACCAACAGAAGTTTATCTAGCGTCGGTAAAGGTACTTAAGGAATCAGTTCCTTCGTTTTCAATTGTGAAGAAATGGGCAGTCGAGTGTAAGGTCACGGCGAATGTTATTTAATACAAAACTTGTGAACTCGTTAACATTTTGCTCTTTCTTCTTAAATTGGCCCAAAATTTCCGAATATATGCTATTGATGATATGTTATTTTTGAAGTGATCTATACGTTCTCCCTAGTTGAGAGAAATTACGTGCAAAAAAACCGTTTGGCCGCTCCATCTTGCTCCACTTTAACTTAGTTCAATTACAATGGAGTAATGGAACTTCGGGTGTAAGGAAGAAATTTTCTCTCCGTCCACGAACAATTCATACTCGGGCTTCACGACAATCAATTACCAGGAATCCATGTCGACCAGTCAGCCAACACACTTATACCTTAGCTACACCAGGGAGGAGTGCTCAAAGAATGCTTAACTTGAATTTTCAATTTTACACAAATAAAGTCGTAATTTTACAAGAACTTAGTGACTTTACTTGCCAAATTCGAAGAGGGTATCCTGAGTCACTTCTGAACATTATTAATAATAACAGCACCGTTCTAATGTTCAATGAAGTCCATTTTTGTCTTTCCAAGTGCGAACAGGAAATCCTCTTGTACTTTGCGGCTTTCTCACTAAGGTCTCACAGTGTGATATTTGCTCTAGGAATATCTAAAGCCGAAAGTATATGGAAATGGCTCTTTGGATAAAAGAATTGGTAACACCGCGGTTTTGGGTTCGATGATGGCGTGAGAAACCATTGAGATACTTATCTCTATGCGTGGGTTTTTGATAAAGGGAATGTCAGGACGCCGGTGTACGAGAACATCTAGGAAAGGAAGGCAACTGTCTGATTCTGCCTCTCTAGTGAAGCGCGTGGAATCATGTTCAAAATGATAGGAAATCGTTTAAAGATTCGGGTTCATGCGGCCAAATAGCAGAGGTGTCATTAACGTACCTATACCAACACTTTGGCTTCAGGTTGTGAGATAATAGGACTTGTCGTTGTGCGATGATAGGAGCCCATAGCTGCACCCGAGACTTGTTGGGAGTATTTACCACGAAATTGGAAATAGGTAGGAGAAAGACAAGCTTCAATCAAACCTACCAGATTATCCGGTTGGTCGTTGGAGATTATTACTGCTGATCTCTACACGAAGGATTTATTGCATGGCATTTTTCATAATATCTAAGATTGCTGCTAAGACAGAAAATAGCTTGAGAATCAATTTTCATCGCAAATATTTATCCAATTTTCTCTAATTTTTATTGCAACAAAAAGAAAAATACGTCCACTAAGTATAGTAGAACATGAATAAAAAGCGACATCCATTGCATATCGTATAATAATTCATGTATATTAAATATACAATATTTAATATACAAGAAAAAAAAGAAAACTAAACGAAACAAAATCGAAACGAACAATATTTATATTCACAATATAATATATGTATACAACTGTCAGCTCACAGCATACTTCATCACAACAACGAACGTCCAAGGTGACAACATAATAATACACACCATATACACATAAATACATATACGTAGGTACTAGAATAATTAATAACTGACAACTGACAACAAGCCGACAAAATACTTCAGAACGCATCTCACGCATTCTACAACGACACGATATACAACAAAGAGGGGCGGGGCAAAAGCATACACATAAGGACACGCACGATTTGCGAAATCCATAATAATAATAATAATAATAATAACAATAACGGGGATGTGACGTACACAGAGTAACATCAAACAACAAACACACAGCTGTTCAAACGGACAATAATATGTAATCCCAATTGTACGTAGGGAAGGGTGTTTAATGTGGTGATATTTGCATAAATGCATAAATACAGTTTATAATTTAGTGGAAAAAAAATGGAGTTACCAAAAAAACTAGACATTCTAGGATTCTGGTAACTAAAAATTTGACTAAAATATAAACAAGCATTTTTTTTTTGGCGTCTTCTGGATCGGAGCATTCTAACATAATGGGGTAAGGGAAAGTGTAGCATGTCTGTGTGTATTTCTCTCTTAAGTTGTACAATTATTGGTATTGTTTTTACCATTGGTAGTACTGTTCGTACGTACATATTACGTTACGTGGCGCTCCGTACGAGATTCGTTTCTAACTTACCGACTCCCGGATAGGGGGGCATGCCGGGGTACGCCGCGTGTTGCAGCGCGGCCTCGCCGTTCGGCAGCCCTTGCGCTGGAATGGACAGATGCAGGGCATCTATAATTGAACGGAAGATGAATAAAGATACAACATTAAAGCACATAACAGCCGAAAAACAAACCAATCAGTTTCTCCACACGCTAAAAAAATTGCGTTTTTTTTTTCAAATTTTGCACCTCTTCCTTTAGGTTAACAATATAGAATCGATACAACCTGTAGCTTTTTTCCCGTGTATGTGTTTTATTGAAGAATTGTTGAATAAATAAAGAGATTAACTTATTTTGCTTTCATATTTATGATTGTTCCATAGGTCTTTGCATGAATTATTTTTCTTTAATTATCTCTAGTCGCCTATGGCAACAATGGCATAACAAATTTTTATCAATTATTTGACGAGTTAGTAATATAAATTTGGCTTGTTCTTGTACGTGCTCAATTGTTAATCGGCAGCAATTTGGTTTGGAAAATTTCGTCGAGGTCACACCAGACCGACCGATGGTGCTCCGAGAGAAGGAGTTTAGGACAATCATAAAGTGTCAGCAAGAGTTGGCCCTTCAAAATAGATAATTGGTCGACACTTGAAGAAAATGCATTTTGTTAAAAAAAAAATCCCAAAATGGGATTTTTTCAGTGCATCAGCAAATAATCCGCATGATTAGTTACTGATGCAAAAGATCAACGCAGAATTGAAGTTTGCCAAGAACTCCTTCAAAAAGGATCAAGTGATGAGATGTAGATTTTTTGCATAATCCAGACGAAACAAAAATGTGGGGTTGTACGAAGGGAAAAAGCACCTCCTGTGATTCATCAAGATCGATGGGGGCAAAAAGTCATGCTGTGCATTTTGTGGGATTTGGAAGGAGTTTTGTACTTTGAATTGGTTTCTGAGGGGAGAGCTGTAAATGCAGGATTGTATTGCGAGCAGCAGAATTTGGATGCATAAAGATAATACTCCGGTTCACAGATTTCGTTTGGCGCAGGAAAAACTTGGGAGTTGAAGTTTTGACTTATGCTCCATACAGCCTGGATGTTGCTCCATCTAATTGTGGGTTGTTTCGTTCGATGGCACACGCTTTATGCGGTCGCAACTTTGACAATTTTGAAGAAGTAGTAAACGCTTGTCGAGACCTTTTTGCCTCTTAACCAGGGATCTATACCAAATTGAAGTATTTATCGAAAAGTGGGCACAATATAATGGATTTTGCTTTTTCCAATTTTTTGTGTTTTTAATTGATGTATTATGTACAAAGACAACTTGATAAAAGCGTATTTATTCTTACAAAAATAAATTATTAGAGCTTAATAACTAGTCAATCCTTGATATATTTCAGGTTGGCAGTACTGTTTACTTTTACAAGAATTTAAATTGCAATTTCAATTCAAAGTTCTATCCAGGAAAGCTAATTCCCGAATGATACTAATCTACATTTTACGAGTCCCTGATTGTTATTTTAATTTTAGTTCACTTAATATCATCTTTCTTGATAAACTTTGTACTTTATGCATAACAACATTTTAAGAATAGATAAACAAAATCCCTTCTTTTCTTAAATGTTACCCACTAAACATAAACAATTTAAAGAGCGTTTAAAGTTTAAGCGTAAGTTTCTTCTCTCCGTTTAGGTGTTATATACTTACGTGCGGGGTAGGTTTGTGGTATTCCGTTTGTGTATACGGCTTCTGTACCGCCCGGCTGGCCGTTCGGTGTCTGCGCGGCCATATTAAACGTTGGCATCGTGGGGGAAGGCAAACTTGGGATGGCACCGTTGACCGGTTGACCTGAACCGGCACCTGAAAGCGATCCGTCGGCCGCCGCGACAACAACGGCGGCGGCGACGGCGGCTGTTAGTCTTACACGCCTCGCTGTACCAGCAACAACAGTAGCAAAATTATTTCTCGCGTCGCGCGCTCGACACGCGAGCCTCGAACGAGAACGTTGTACGAGAGGTGTTTTACCTGAAGTAGGCGGGACAACGGAATTTGCCATTCCGTTTAGTGTGGCGTGCGGTATTTGCGTGGCGAGTGCCGCCATTGGATTGATGTAGGTACCTTGCGCCGTCGCCGCTGCCATCAACGCCGCTTGTTGCTGTAAAATCAACGGATTTAGATTGATGGTGGATGATTGAAATCTCCCGGTGACGTCGGGTGGTTACATTCATTTCTTCATTTTGTTTGTATTTTGGAGGAATTTTACGCTCCCCTGCGTTTAAGCCACTTGTCCAATACAATTATAAAAATATAATTAATGTCACCAACCGTATGAAGATAATTCCTTCCTTGAGTAATTTTTACAAAAACTTAAATAAAAATTATTCGGAGGAAAGGCTCGCATTGCATAAATTTATATTCAAGTGCCTGTATTATACTGGGTGTCTTACGAGGAACTGTACCAATCGATATATCGATATATGGGAAAGCGTTTGGAATTTCCTGGGAACAACATGGATAAGTTTTATATTTGAGGAGATAAACAGATGGTTAAATTAGCAAAAAAGTTTTATTCTAAAAGCATAATTAAGAATCCATTTTTAAATATTATCTGTAATGGCCAGCTTGGATAGAATTAAAAAAAAAAAAAAAATTTTACAAATTACTAATTAAGAGATCGAGATGCGATTTAAACTAATTTTCATATTTTAAATTGGTCAATGCTATTATTTTTAGACCCATTAAGAAAGATTTTTTTCCGATTGATATATAAACGCCTTCAAAATTTTTCAAAATTTATTTCGCATAAAAATCACTAGTGCCATGATTACAAAAATTTCCATGTTCATTATGCGAATTATCAAAATTATAAGATAAACAATTGATAATTTTAACATCTGAACTTGGCATATTAACACCACCATTAGAAACAAAATTTACATCTTTTCATCGCGATTTTTGTCCAATTTATTGCGGTTCAAGTTTTCATTAACTCCGCTACACGAAGGTAATTTCAACGGGCAAATTCACCCAATCCAACACTCGCAGCTAATGTAGGCGAGAGGCGCCTCTGCCGGAGTTGGCAGGTACCAAATCATCCCTATATTGTGAAAAATTAATATCTATGTAATAAGGTCTTGTAAAGCAGTAAAGTAGCTTGCTCGTTTGCGCTTTTTTGTTCTTCGTGTCATCCTCCGAGTGCCGAAAAAACTCCCTCACACTCGCCCCCTTTCCCTAGCGAGAGAAAAAAACGGTTATAATTTATTTTTATTAAAAGTGCGCCCTTTAAACGACCGGCGCTGGCGTAAAACGTACGTAATTCGACTACTAGATGGCGTCTCTTAATCACGCGACGCCGTGTACTATAACCCCGGTAAAAAGAAGGAATAAGACAAAACACCGGCGCTGAATATAGCGGAAAGCGTCGAGTCGGGATTACGGAACGGGGACAGCCAATAAAAATACGTCTTCGGTAAGCGTGGGTGGATCTAAGAAAGAGATTGCAACCCCTTACTTTAAATAGGTACGAGTTACAATCTAAAGGATTTGAGATATTTTTATCTATTTTAAGTTTTTACCTACGTCAATCCTTTGTCGTATGAGTAAAGACAAACTATTAATTTGGCAATCTTTGAACTTGAAATTTACTTAAATTAAAAATTTAATTTTCCAAAAAAAGCAAGAAATTTCTGCAAATATTTCTAAAACTATTACACTAAGGAATAAGGAACCTGTATCTCTTCAAATTGAAGAGAACCCTACTAGAGAAAACGGATAATGCGTTTATATAATAAAATACGTGTATATGGGCCACTATATACCTGCGCATAAGCTCCGTACGCTCCGAACTGGTTGAATACGAAGGGGTTTAGAAGGCTCATGTTCCCGGCCATCTGCTGCATGCGTCTCAATTGGCGTTCTTTCTCAGTATCCGCGAATTTCACCACTAAGCTGGAGGAAGCCCCCTGAAATACGATAGCTAATTAGGAAATGAATGCGTGTAAGACGCAAAGGAGAGAACTGCTACGTATAGAACAAGGAGAGGTACAACTGTAGTTAAAATGTTAAAAGTAGTCAAATGTCGAAAGAAATCATGCGAAGTTTCTCATATTTGTTTGCTTGCTGATGAAATCAAAAAATTAAAATAATTGTGCTGTTTAAATGTTGCTTTAGGTTGCTAAGTGTTATTAGCAATAAGCATAATTCTAATAACAAATAATAATGAGTTTACGATGTTAAGTTGGCAGCAAGTAAGAAAATACAGCATTATTTGTTGAATTCTCTAATTTAAGAAGAAGAAAATTTACAAATTTTTCTTAAAAAAAGTTCCTTGACTCTTAATCACTACACAAACTCAAAACAACACAAAACACACAAAAATAAACACTTTGTATAATAAAAACGGCACATCCAATAATCGATTAGTTTCGACGTCGATGTCCATAACGATGTCGAAACAATTCCTAATTTGAAAAACAAAATAGTTTAACGAATAGTTAGCCTGCGAAATGTCAAAAAGTTTGCAGGTAGTTCAGCTACTGCGCCAGAGATGATTTAGTTCCTTTCGTTTTACAGTTTCGAATTTTCCTGGAGTTTTACGTTATTAAGTGCTTCTGCCGTTAGCGCGTTGTAGTCGCGAGAAGAAGAAGAAGCTTTGAAAAGTTTTGCCAGTTTTGCTTCTGCGAAAGTTTATCCTGAAACGATGGCGTGCGCTTTAATGAGGTTAAATTGACTGAAAGGAAGTCATAACGATGTAGTAGCGCGGAGAAATGAAAATATCGGGAAAGTAAGGGCGCGCGACGAATCTCACCAATAATTTTTAAGTTAATTATGTAATCTGTAGATTAATTTAGTGTTTTAAGCAGGGTTTTTGCATTGTTTTTCGGGTTTTGTTCATGTTTCGAGTGAATATTGATAAAGTTTTTTGCGTTTTCTTTTTGTATTAAAAGCTTAGTTGGAAATATTATTAATAACAATAAAATAAATATAAACCGCAGAAGGCCGCTTCAACGTTAACCTGTGTTGTTGGAACTCCTGAAGCCGTTGTAATTTTGTATAAATAATTCGTATTTAAGGATGTCAATAAACATGCAGCCAAACAATTTATAACAAAGATAACTTTATAAAAAAAAAACCATTTGGTGATACGGCTCAATAACGTGTGTCCAAACTAAATTGATGCAAATCGTTTTCATTAATAGTTCTAAGACAATACTCCAAAATATGATCGGCTTGGCATTTCTAATGTGGAGAGAGTCTCTAATCCGGAATTGTTAAGAAAAATTTAATAAACTTTCACAGTAATCAGTTCATTAAAAAATTATTTCAATCTTTCCTGTACGTTCCCCTTTGGCATTAATTTCTTTCCATTCTCCAATTTGCTTCAATTCTCTTCAACTTCGCCGTTTTTTCTGGGGAATAGAGATCTGTTAAAAAGAAACCTGTAAAATATGCTTTAAAAATAAGTTACATCAAAAATTCACAAAGATTAAACATCTCGAAGAATAAAAAAAAAACGAAATTAACTTTCTCTTGTTCTAGATCATTAACCGTTGGTAAAAAATGGAAAATAAACATCAAGCAACAACAAACATCTGTAAAGGCGATGTCCCCGGCGAAGAAGTTTTAAATTAAAGTGGGTTGGGGGCGTGTAAAAGAAAAACAAAGCAGAAAGAATTCGAAATAATGGAATGAAACGCAGAAAATTAAAAGTTTGTTTGGTTCGCTGCCAACCGGGGGCGGTACGGTCGTTTTTACTTGAATAAGTGAGGTTTAGAATGTGATTACAGCATGCTGTAGGAAATATCTTAAAGACGACATATGTATGTGCATGTACTTGTAAAGTATTAAAACGCATAACTTATGTTGTGAATTTATTTATTACCTTGACATATTTCTTCCGTACAATTTAAGAGCCAAGAAAAGACTCTGTTCTATTCTATATTAAACATCTGAACTGTTAACCAAAAAACATAATGTTAAGATAGCTTAGCTTCCTCATGGTATTGATGGAATAATTCACGGCAAACGCAACAAAAGAAGAGCAAAAAATTACACTAACATACGGACATGTTTCTGCCTACCCGGCGTCATCAGCGTGGTTTCGAGAGTAATTTTTTATCTCTACCTTCTATCGCTGTTGGGAACAGTACCCGGTGTCGCTGCTCCCTGAACGGCACTAGAGGGCGCCAAGAAATGTCGAGTTTGTCGTTTTGAAAGTTGTGGTATTAACTGTGAGGCAACAGCGATAGAAGATAGAGATAAAAAATTACTCTCGAAACCACGCTGATGACGCCGGGTAGGTAGAAACATGTTCGTGTGTTAGTGTAATTTTTTTCTCTCCTTTTATTGCGTTTGCCGTGAATTATTCCACCAATACCATGAGGAAGCTAAGCTATCTTAGCATTATATTTTTTGCTTATTGTTTCTAGGCATCATCTGATGATGATGATTGGCTGTAAGTCCAGTGCTGTACATAGACATCTGTTAGTTGTTGCGAACTTGATAATTGTTATCCAACTTAAAACCTATGCAACCGTCCAGTTATTTCTTTTAAATAGCGCAAACGTGTTTAATTTCGCTGGAAAAAATGCATTCAAAAAACTCGTGTAAAACCCCTAAGACCGATGCAGAGTTTTCTGCTTCCGTTTTGCGTTTTTTTATTCTACGATCATTAAAAGGTAAAACTTCGTAAACCGAAAGAAACTACAAAAAAAGCGCGGAAGAAACGCTGTGTATCAGGAGAGAAACCGAATGCCCTTATAAAAATTTTCATCCTTAAAAAAAGTTTTAATAAGAAAGTTAATTATGAACTGGATTATGTAAGGCGTATGCTATATTTAGAAGTTGTCCGTTGCGAAAGTTTCCCATCTTTTGTTGCAGTATACATAGATCTTTCCTCCAAACGCTGCTACGTTGCCTCGTTAGCCAGCTTCTAGTTAACTACAAAATTGGGATTCGTTTGGATCGTTTTTCCACGGGTGTATTCGAAGAAAATGAAGTGAGTGAGAAGTTTTTAACAACTTTTCCCCGTGTTTAATCCGTTTCGCTATTCAATGGCGTACAAATAAAAAAGTCAATGAGACCTGCATCCTTGCATCCTTCTGTTCGAAAAATGTGTTCGTCGGAAATAATACAAATATAGTAAACGAAATATGGTAAATATTGGGTTCAAGGCAATCAAATACATACTTAAATTGAATATTTGATGCGTTTAATTGCTGAAACTGCTAACATCAGCCGTAGTAGCACAATCGGTTGGCCTTCAGTTGGTACAGTTTTTTATAATTTTTATAAAAGAATCCATTCACTAACTTATTAACGACAAATAGCACTATAGGGATTCACTCTGCAAGAGTCTACATTTTCTACTTTTAAACCCATTCACAATGACATTTATAGTACGGAATACCCGCGTACAACAAGAATTATAATCGAGTAACTTTAACCCAAACGAAACATTTTCCTCTTAAACCAAAGCTGTACGTATACATGAACATACAATGCCCCCCATACCACTCTGCCGAGCACATACACACAGATAATATACTCCAATCTCTTTACACGTGCCGTGCGATTTCCACGAAATATACCGCCAGGGAGCGCGCTCGCGTTTCGCTTCGTGTTGACAGGTAGAATTGCCGACCCTCCGGCGCGTAATTATGGGTTCGAACCCTCTTTTCGCTTCATCCGCGTCGCGCTACCCTTCGTCCGCCCGCAGCGCCCTCTGTATTACTTGTGTGTGCGCTACTTGTTAGCTAATAGCACGCCCTGCTGGGGTTGCATAATACAGAAGAGCCGGTTGTCGCATTTAAGCGTTGCTATAGCTTGGTTGGTCGGTTGGTTGGTTGCTTGGTTGGATGGGGAGTATTACAGATTTCCTCCGCATTGATCGCTTTGATCTTTATTTATCTGGAGGCTAAGTGTACTAATAATTACATAAGTTTCGCCGGATTCATATTTGACGTAATTGACGTTTTCGAAGCGTATAAGCCAAGTTGAGGACGATGAAAAGTAAGATATTACGTGCTTCCGTCTTCTTTTCACAGGATTTTATATGAAATACGTAAGAACAGCATTGATTTAAGTTGAACCTCAAGCTTTTGTGAGCTTGTGCAAGGAGGGACAATTGCTGAGAAGTTAGAAAGTTGTTTAAGAAACGAGGTTATGGTGGTGGTGATGGATTTCGCGATTTCGCGAAGTTGTACCAAAATCGGCTATTGTTTTAAAAAATATTAATGCTGCTCATGCGCAACATGATTGAAGAAGATCTGCACGTCACTTACTCTGAGATTAGGTGTATTGACCATCACAATGGATTCCATTTTGTTCCCATCATAATTTGACCCAATGCTCAAAATGCTCAGAAAATATGGCACAGGATCCGTATACAACTTGGATATATTTGTACGAGCCAGAAACCAAGCAACAAGCAACTGTTCGGGCGTTCCCAGATGAACCGAATTCAACAAAATTTGTTCAATCACGAAATACTTTTTTAAAGAAAATGATTGCTTGTTTCTTTCGTTGTACCGGACATGCCGCAAGCATTGCTTTAGAGGATGGAAGAACAGTTAATGCTGAATGATATACAACAATTTGGTTGCCAGAAATCAAATAATTCAGTAATCAGCAATAAGAGACCATGCGTTCATATCGAAGCCTCTACAGCATTTTTATCCCAACAGATTTTTGGGCTGCTATTATTTCATTTGCAGTGTCATTTATCACAACAAACAGATTCTAAAGAAGCCAAATCTAGGCGGGAAATTGCTTGATTCTCGGGAGCGAAGCAATCGGCGTTTAGGTGTTCGCCAGAAGAGATGCATGTTTACAAAATCCTTTCGCCGGCAACAAGGGCAAAGCTTTTTTCTGCTTGCGCGAATCTATTAGAAATCGTTAAATCCGTTTCTGAACCGAGACGAGGCGCGTGGGTGATTGCCAAGAGACCCTAAAGAAGCATCTGCGCGTACGTACGTCTTTCGAAAAACGAAAGTGGGAGGGTGGCTAGGGTTTCGGGAGAGAGGAGACTCCGTTATTGAATGCTATAGCCGCGGGAATCCTCTACGGCTTTTTCGCGAGATTGTTTGGTACGTGATGTTTAGGAAGACTTACCAAACGCTTTTCGGGTAATATAAATATTAACTTGGATCTCTGGGATGAAAGCAGTTAAAATGATTTTTTCAAGTACTATAATTAGAGATCCAAGGCAGCCGAAATGCATTCCAATATGAAGAAAAGCAAAAAACAAAAGTTGTGTTCTTTCCAATAATCTGACGATATCAACAAGATCTACCTCGTTTCTCGTCGTTGGTGTACGACATTTTTCAATTACTAAATGAACGATAATTGAAACATTTGATAGTGGCTAACATCAGAAGAGAAAATTATTTTTGACGGTGCCAAAAATTCAATATGGTGGCAATGAGAAACAGAAAAGTTGATACTGAGAGAATGGCCTTGAGGATGTGGTTCTAGTTTTTCTCTTTGCTGAATTTTAACCTATTATCTATTTCAAATAATAAACCAGATTTCCATGGTGAGGATCGGCAATGAATCAGCCTGCATGAGCAATAATACAGTAGTTGAGTTTGTATTCAGGAGCTACGTCTTTCCAATTTTTGCAATAAATAATACAAGTAAAATTAAGAAAATTGTCGAAGGTATTTTTAAAACAACTTTCTTCCGGCACCAAATTATGTGCTTGATACGGGTTGTTGTATTAGAGTTTAGTAAATAAAATATTCAACCGGTAAAAAGCTATTTTTCAATTGACTTTTAAAGCATTTTTTTAGATTTGGTATGTATATACCAATCCCTTGTCATTAAAACAGCAAACAAGCATACATTTCTATTGTCAAGCATTGTACACATCTTCTACATCTTCCTTCATTGTGATATAACAATATTTCGATCGCCCGAGAATTACGACTTACAAGAAGGCGAATGCAGTCTTCGAAATAATTGACGTACGGACTTATCCGTTTCCGCTCCGTTGTCCCGGTAATTCTGTCAGTCAGAGATAAACGTCGTGGGGGGTCTTCAGGCTCCGTCGCTGCTGACTAAGCCGGATATAATTTTTTTTGTCTTCGTCCCGTAATTGTTTCTAGTCAATCCTCGTTATCTGCTCAAAACAGTATTTTTTTCCTTCTCCTTGTTCTGCTTTGTTCCGAGAATTCTTTCTATATAGCAATGTTGCGAACGTTTCTCGTTAGAAACGCGTAAGGGGGTAATGAAACGTGAATCTTGGTGGCGGGATTTCAATTTTTCCGGTTGTAGTTTGATTGGGAGCATTAGAAATTTAACTGGTTTGAGATTGATCGTGTTTCTTTGAATGTCACAGCAAGCAGCAAGAGAAAGAATTAAATTTACTTTCAAATGGTTTCTTAGTTCTATAAAAAGGAATCATCTGCATTTAAATTTTTTGAATCGTTTCAAAAGAGGGAAGATGCAATTCTAATGCTGCTTTTATTGTAATTCCCCTCTTCTTTGTTCCAGATCTTATAAAGAATTTGTCCAGTGTTAGTGATAGATTTTGATTTTTTGGGCTTGTGTGGTTGTTAATTAACTAACTTTAATCTATTTCTCTTCTAGTGTCCTCTTCGTGTCCAATTAGACTGATTTCTTCTTCCAATTTCTTTTTAACAATTATGCATCTCTTTTTTTGATAATGACTTTTTTTACTCCTACTACACCTCATTCGGGGTGGAAAGTTAATTTTCATGTAATGAAATGAGTTCATGTAATGATTTTGGATATTAAGCCTTTGAAATGGATAGAAGGCAAATGGCATAATGGTTCTTTCTTAAAACGTCATAAAGTAATTTAAGATGTCTGTCTCACTAAATTAGGTGGGACATTTTACGGAATGAATATTTAAGGGCCAGGAACAGATTGGTTTTATGGGATGGTAAGATCGTCCTGAACTGGTTGGTTTGCAATACCAATCTAGTTTAATGACTTTAATATCCAGAAGCACTTTGCCCGATTTCTGTTTTTGCTGTTTTTGCAAATTTAAGCTTGCTATTGATGCTATGTGTCGAAAATATCCAAAGTACTTTGGATTTTGTCGTGGGATAATATAATCAAAAAATCGTCAACATACTGAATTTATCAAAGGTCTTAATGTTATAATAAAGCGTTCAGCTATTGAATGGTTGATAGAACCACCTATAGAGCAGCCAGTTTTTTTGAGAAAAGAGCTCATTACTAAAGCAACAATAAGAAAAATGAAGTATTAAAGTGATGATCTCTGAAAAAAAAGGTAAATGTACAGAGCAACGCTCAGCAATGAGATTCTAAGCTATTTACAGCAATTTTATGCAAAAATGTACGTCTGCCCTTCCCACCATTGTTATTTCGTTGTGCTACTAGATTTTCTTCCTTTAATATTCCGACGAAATAACAAGCAAGATTTAAAGCCATTCCATCACCATTAAAACTATTTTCCGCACTCTACTTTTTCTTAAGAAAAAGACCTCCTTCCGCTTTAAAGATTATCATTCCGTTAAAACCTAAAACCACTTCTCGATTCCGTCTCGTAAGACCGTCGTCGTACCGTTTCGGCATATAAAATTTATGACCGGGACCTCGCCTTTACCACCACCACCACCACCACAGTAACCATTGCCGGAGACCGCGAAGGGTAACCGAGAGCCAATCTTCTCCCTTTCCCTCCCTCAGGCCGCCGTTTAGCGACTTCATGCATGTTTAATACTTGCGCGCCCCGAAGGGTCACTTATTCTTGAAAAGCTAATGGGAACTTTTATTCAATTTGCCTGCGGATTAATTTACGACGGGATTCGCGGACGACCTCAAGGACGGTGGCGACCGAAATGCAGATAGAGGGTGGAAACGGAGGATTGGAAGAGGCGGTGAAATGGGGACGAAGAGGGGAATATAGAGGGAAGAGAAAGCGACGGTCTTAACTTTTAACAGGCTTTAATTACCGTCATAGCCGAAGCCGTGTTTTAACTTTGATGTAGTTTAAGTTAGTAAAAGGGTATTGTCGCCTTTTGAGAGAGGTGGTGTCAGGGTTTAGGGCGGATTTTTAGCTAGTTCTTGGTTATTTTGCAGATATTTTTATCAAATGAAAATATATAATATACCTTCCCATACTTTGGGTCTGTAGATTTTTTTTTTATCACAAAACATTGTCAATGCAAGTAATAGATTTAATAAATACATCGTTATTTTACCAAAACACATTATGGATTTATATGTTATAATTAATTAATCCCAGATCTGACTTTGTAAAAGTGCAAAAGCACTAACATCGCTAACGATTCATATCTAAACGATATTTCATACATGGAATATTTATAAAAAAACAAAGCACAGAGGGAAGTTTGCGGCTTGAGATGACGAATCCATCAAAACAAAGCACAATCAATTCCCGAAGATAAATGTATTTCGCCGAATGCAATGAAAAGAGGAAGATCGCAAAGGAGAAGTTGGGAAAGCACCTTCCATCAGTGAAACGCGCGTTTTTAATCCATTAGTATATAATTTATTACCGGAGAAAGTTGGTTGATTTGATATGATGAATCACGCGTTTGGGGGATTTGAATTGGTCGAAATGCTCAAATAACAAAGCTGTATGTTCCTGAATTTTTTATGACCGCCATTCTAATGATTTTACCAATACATTGTCGTTGTTGCAACATTTGGGGAAGAGTGGAACAAATAAAAACAATATTCCAAATAAAGCATGAACTTATCACGAAATGGTGATTTTGATTTATCGCCAATAGACTTTCTTCTTTGGCGTTTTCTGAGAGATAAAGTCTATCCAAATAATCTATAGATATCTGATGATTTAATTAAGAAGCAATATTGAGGGTCACAAAATGGGCAAATCGACACTTAGAAATTTTTTTGATTTTAAAGAAATAAAGTTAAAACCGGAAAAGTATATTTTTTTAAGAACTCTTTTTAAAACCGATAGCATCATTCTAGGCCAAAGAAAAGCCACTTTTAACCCCCCGGAAAAAGAACATAAGAACTGTACATTTCAGAAATAGCATGTAAATACAAGGAAGTGATGGGACACGATTTGTAGTGTGCATTGGAGAAGTTATTCGCAAGAAACAGGAGGCTTTCCGTTCTGATTGTAGCAAAAGGTTAAATTTTCTGCATCGATTATGGTTTGGGGCAGCTTGCTAGCTAGATCTTCGATGTGTTCGAAACCAAGTCAAGAATTGGCCCGAATATGTCGTGGAGAAGATTTCGTGCCTTGTCAGTATTCATTTTTAATTTGTTTGCAGCCAACCAATCTTTAGCATCCTTAGTGGGATCTATTGATTTTTGACGGAGATTATTTAGAACTATGTGCCGTAGTAAAGAAGTGAAGTATCATCTGCACACATACATATCCCAACCCCATCAACATTAGTTATAAGATTGTTGATGTGTATAAATCTTCAAGAGAACACGATCGACAGAATCGAAAGCTTTCGATAGATCCCGCATATTCGATTCTGCATACTCGCCATCATCGAAAGCTTTGTAAATGAAGTCGACGATGCGCAATATGAGAACGCCCTTTTCGTGCTTATGTTGGCTTGCTCGAATATCTTTAAGATAACTCTCAAAGACATCCCATGTCGCCCTTTTTATGTAAAAGTAGGACTCAGCTTACTCGTTGTTCTATGCGATCATTAAAGGTGCTTGCCGGTGGTGTGCTTATTTCCCTATGGACTTCCTTTAGGAGTTGCCTGGATATAACATGCACATCTTTGATTTGCTTACTTTTAATTTGTTTTAATATTGCTTCTGCGGTACAATAAACATCGTATGGAATAGGTTTTTAGTAGCTCCGATTTGTCTCCAACTTTATGGCGCGAGCTCAAAAAGGTTATAGGGAAATCTTCGGTTAGAACAATCCGTGAACTAGAGCAAAAGCTGGGGAAAATATGGGATTCATTTACGTCTAATCTATGTTTATGATTTCTGTTTAGGGGCTTCATTCCCAAATATTTTTGCTATGTTTTTCAATTGACTACGCCATTATTAAATCCATTGATCATACATTGTTGTCTTTTGCCTACGTTCGTAGAAATGTTAAATTTGTAATGTGACTGACAATATTTTATTGGGCGTTGATGTTATGTTCTGTAGAGTATCGTTTCATTCCCAACATCGGATAATAGGGACCTTAATTCCCAAAAACGCCCTCCCGCGGAAATAAAACGTATTAACAGAGCTTTTAATTAACTACCAGACCACTTTTGACAGTTACAAAAACGCAGACAGACGACCGCGTTCCAACTCGCAATGTTCACCAGCACGCCCCATAGTAGATGGACACACGTACATGACGGTATTTTATTTACTCGGCAAAGCCGCCCTCTTCAGCCTCCAAACCGTACTACACGAATACCATCCACACAGACGTATCTGTACAGTGCTTTGATCCGTTCAACTAATGAACTGTAATCTGGCAATAACGAGTATCGGAACTGTGCACGCGTCGATGGGCTTTAGTTTTGGAGTTGTCTCCCGCACCCCTCGTCCCTCGGCATCCGTCCTAAAACGGTTCGAAGCCGGTCACCCTTCTCTTCTCGCGATATTGGCTTGTATACGGGGTGTATTTCAAATACGAAACGAGAATGCGACGATAAGGTGTTTTTGTTTTGTTGTTATCAAGTTAATAAGGAAATTGTATCTGCAAGAATGTTACAAAGTTTTGTTTTCTCATAAACTTAAGATTTTGTGTTATGCGTTGAAAGTTAAAGGATTAGGAATGAATAGAATAAAATAGTTCTTATTGATTTTCAGACTGTTCCAAAAAAAGATGGGGTACGTCAAATAATAACTGCAATGCTTACAGAAAATTAGTTTATAAGACAAAAAAAGGAAAACGAGACTAAACTTGTATTTATACCTGCCGCTATTTACAAATTCGTTCATCAATTAATTAATATCCAGACCAGTATAGTTAGGAAACTATAGAACCTGCAATAATTGGTGATTTTTGCTTAACCAGTTAGAGTGCGATTTTAGTTTTTGTTTAAATGTGAGAAGCGGTACTGTAAGGTAATGACAGTGTTCGAAATGCCCTGTGGTAAATCAATAGGTATTGGTAAACGAACCAACGCCGGAATAACCGATTGTAAACATTACAGCGGGCCCGAGAACATCGGAACTGGATACTAGAATAGTGGAAAAAATGTTTTAAGGACCGATGAATCAATATTTAAAGTGTTCAGTCAAAGCAACGAGGTGTTTGCGTGTATTGTGCCAACAATAAGACACGGTGGCAGTTCAGTACAGCTTTGGGATTGGTTTCATGGAGCAGGAACGTTACACCGAATCGAAGGAATAATGTAATTTCTTCTGGGCTCGCCGAGAACTTCACTTTAGTGCATGTTAGCCATCCTAAGCATACAGCCCGAATATGCACACGATGAGCAAAAAGAAGCGGATGTTTTACAAATTATGGCACGGCCACCCCAGAGTCTCGATTTCAATCTTATTGAGCTACTGTGGGACGAGCCTGATAGAAGATAGAGTCCGAATTATTGATCCTTCTTTCGTATAAATGTCTATTGAGTTCACAATTACACGTTTTTAGTAAACTAGTTAAGACTTGTAAACCTTTTGTTTAGCAAGTCCATTATTGTCACACTCATTGATAGATTAAAAAAATAATGATTCGACCACATAGAATTTTCCTGCAGCGCATCCATCTTTGTATCTCCTGCAAAATGAGAAGATAAATTCTTTTCGAACGACATAGTTCCCGAACGTGTGAAATATGGAACACATAGTAGAACATATAACAGAAAAAGGACGCTATATTCTTGCTCTGCGGGCTAACATAAAACTATTTAGGCAAGTTTTTAATTCAAATTTCAAGCGCGTATTGCCTCAAAGTTTTTGCTGGAAGGTGTATTAAATAGCCTTTTTTTGTGAAATCTAGCGATCTTATTGGCCAAGAAATGTAGCAATATCTATAGCCTTTAGAGAATCAAGTCTATAGAAAATAATAAATTAATTAAACGAAATGAATGAAGTAGACATGCAGATAAAAAAAGAAATCTAAAAAACGCCTTTTAGATATAGCATTCTTTTGTTTTTTTTGTTTGTATGAATTCAACCTTTGATTTCTCGTACCGTAAAATTGTAATCATATTCTCGTTCCGTATTTTAAATACACCCTATATATACATCTCGGGGGATAAATACGTGACAGGGCGCGCAGAACCGCGACCATTCGTCGCCGCCGGCAGAGTGAGCCGCTGTTTTCGGTGGAATAGGGAGGAACGGACCGAGTTCCAATTACTTGCCAGTCGGATAATTGCGAGCTGTAATGATCTTGTCAATGACGGACCGATGGCGGTGGCGATTCCACAGCATTCCATTTGCGAAGCCTGCGGCGGCTTTTTTTCGAACGCCCTCCACTATCTTCTAAACAGAACGGACGCCTCTGAGTTGCAATTTAGAGCGAAGTTCAGTGATGGACGCTGATGGTAGATGCGAAATAGTAAAGTGGACGCATTGCAAACGGCCTCGACGAAGTAATTTAACTTTTTTGGTAAAGAGCGGGAGAAGTGAGGGTTGTAGTGTTGAAAAAAAAATGTATTTGAGGGAGATAGAGTTGAAGTATTGGGTTGGGATGATATTACAAGCAGTGCTTTTGCTATACAAAAAAAAAGAATCAGAACATAAAATCTCCACTGAATTTATGCGACTTGAATCGGGCCCTGAGCGTATTGTCAAAAGTCGGGAGTCGTCCCGTTTAAATTGGATCGTTTCGAATGCAAATTTTATGATGAAACTGGAAACAAAAATATTATTGACGGCGTAAAATAGCTTTTCGAAGTAGTATGTCTCTAAAGCCACTGGAACGACAAAAAATCAAAAACTATTAGATGTTTTTGACAAATATAGCAAAACTGTTAATACCAGAGAAATATTGTAAAATTTTACCATTGTTTGTCGATGTTTTGCGAAATTTGAGCAATTATAAAAAGAGCTCGGAAGCCTCTGTGCAAAAGGTCACCATTTAAATAAAAAAAAAAACCGACATATTGATTAAACCAATTAAAAAGCAAGCAATTTTATCCGACGGCAAAAATTTAAAAATAATGGCATACTTTGTAATTTCCTGGAAAAAAAAAATTTAAATTTGGGAGTTAAGATCACGCGATTGTTTCATGATAGTTTATTAACAGAACTCCATGGCTATCTCCAAAATTAACAATTTTGGCAAACACCCACAATACAGTGACATCCGGGCAATTGTTATAGAATTTTTTTCTCTTTTGTTTTAATTGCCACAAAACAATTTTTTATACCCGATTCCATCACGTATCTAATTTTATTACCGCCATGGAATAAAAATAACTTCGTAAAATATGCATCTAATATGCA
The DNA here is from genome assembly GCA_902655005.2 of Marronus borbonicus. Lineage (NCBI taxonomy): Eukaryota > Metazoa > Arthropoda > Insecta > Coleoptera > Scarabaeidae > Marronus > Marronus borbonicus. Next base: position 3,240,831 of record LR737396.1, read on the forward strand.
AATTGGATGCTATACGAAACTTGCACGCGACGACTTCCTACCTAGCATCTGTGTGCAAATTCCGACAGGACCTTCTCACTTTATCCCTTGCACGGCTAGAAAAGGTAGGTACGAGAGCAAAAAAGCATTGCGCCGAACAACCTTGAATATTATGTAACAACGCCCAACAGGTGGTCAGTAATTTTCTCGTGTGTTGACGTTGGCAGTTGAACTCTTGGCAAATCAATTATATACATGTGTGTATGTACATCCTCCATTCTATGTGTACCTTTAGATGTCCATAAATTCATTGTATGACAGGTTGTACATATGAAGAGATAATTTCCTTTTGATTTATGTTGTTGTTGTGAAGCAAAATCTACAAACATGGGTTTAGTGTGGAGAAATGAGATTTAATGGTCAGTATTGATTGTAAGAATGGAAAGCGATGTATCTAGATTTTGGTTTATTCCGCAATGTCACTACGTCGACGAAAATTTGGAAAAAGGGAGAGAATTAGTTGTAATAGTTAAGCATTGTTTTCCAAATACTAAATATGTTTACTGTTCAACAGTTTTTTGTAATTTGGAGTTTAGATTTTCAGAAAAGATTTAGGAATATTTGGAATGTACGTCTTTCGAACCAAGTTGAATTTGAGGTTGAGGAAGATGACAAATGAGACTGGTCAACCATTTAGGAGATTTTATAGGCACGAGGAATATTTCAGCAGGAATAGTTATTAATGCAGAATTTAAGAGAACTTGGCTTTGTAGAGTCATAGCAGTGGCGCATACCCGCTGACCGGCCCCCATAGCCATCCTTTGGCATCCCTTTGGAGATGATATCAGTGGCGTGAAAAACATTGGGGAGAAGAAGCAGGGGATATACATTCGTAGACTTTCCTGGTAGAGCACTCAAAAGGAAAGTCGAATAAATTGCTGGCCATGACCAAATTCGATGTTAGACTATGGACTGGCACACTATACCATAACTGGTGACTGTTCACTAAACAAGTATCTGCAAAAAATGTAATTCGTACCTAAACTAGTATGTAAAGGATACAGTGAGAAGGAAGAAACTTGTCTACACCTTAAAAGCCACGGCGAAGCATACAATAGCATAAGACAGAGTGGCTTAGGTGCACGAGAGATTGACCCAAGAAAACTTTTAAACATTGAGTGGAAGAAAATTCTAGACTTTTGGAAGATCACCGAGCTCTTACGGTATTAAGAAATTATTTAGAGGGCACAATAGGTCACTTGATCGGGGCGCAGGAAAGTACTAGGGGTCACGTCGTTGAAATAATAATAATAATAACTTAACGGTAAACCTAAATCTCGATTCCCGTTGGTTCAAAGCCATATTTGTTAGATATTTTATATATAAAGATTATAGTTAAGGCCAAGGTTTTATGTCTTCCAATTAGCCAACAAACAGATATCTGGTGCTGCCGAATAAAGTTTCTGAATCCATTTCAGGATATGTTCAATTTGCTTCAATCACACGCTTTTCCCTCAATCCGATTTACAGTATCCCTTTCCTTCTTTTGGGAAAAGAAAAGAAAGCAAGCAAACTTTAAAAATATACGTCTTCTAGCGCGTCTCGTCAATCTTTGTTCTTAAATTAAATTCGCCTTGTAGAAACGCGGTGAAGGTAGGTATAGCAACAGAGTGAAAGTAGCAACAGCTTTCTAGAAACCCCTTTCCTTTTTTTGTACTTTTCTCGAGCTGGTATAGGAGCCGTCGCTGCTGCACAGCCACCGCTAAGCCCGCCATGTTCTATTCGCGGAACAAATTTCCTCGTAAGCCACGTCAAATGAGCACGAGTTTGCATCCAGCCTCCCGGTCCCCCCCGTTACCCCGATATTCCCCATCGCGATTCTTCTTTAAACGGGGGAGAAAGCAGCCCGTCAAGTTGCTTATTATTTTTACTTCCGCGTTGCTCGGCTGCGCCGCTCTGAAAGGAGGGAAATTGAAGGTAGTACGGAGAAAAAGCGGGGGGAGCAAAAACGAAACCTCCTCTCGAGGGAAACCGATCAAAAAGCACTCTTCCGCCTGTCATGGTGAAGGAGTCGTTGTTCGGTTGGTTCTCTTAGTGCAGGTACCTACTTTATCGACGTCTTTGTTCTTGGAAATAATTTCCAATTCATGGGAGAATCTCAAACGGCAGGATGGAATTTGGTTGCAGGGTAAAGCGAAGTGTTTTGATTTCCTGTTTTAATAAGCGGAACGAGATGCGCAGCGTATGTAAAATGATAGGAAAATCTATGTTTTGGAGCGTCTTTTTTGTGGAAAAATCTTTATTCTAGTGGTTCCTAAGCATCTAGACGTAGCTAGGACGAATTTCAGCCTTTATATGTGAAAATCGTGCTGAAGGAACAAAGTTATAATGACGTCGTATTTGCCAGAGGAGGTCTAATGAGCATTTTAGAGAGCGAACCAAGAAAAAAACCGACTTTACACTAGGAATTTTAGAGGCCCCATGATTGTACAAATAAATTTAACATAGTATAGAATCATATGTAAATCTGGCTGCATATTTCAAACCCAAATAAAATTTTACTCAAATTAACCAGAATTTCAGCCAACTATCTTATTTCTCCATATTGACTCAACCTCCTTTTTTTCTTTAGATACTTTCGTCTTCATTTCACATTCATTTATTCGGAATCTTGCGACGAGGTATAAAATAATAAAGAACCGGAGGAACCGGAAGGAAAAAGAAGAAAAACAAAGGAAGACGACCCAGAACCACTTTCCCCAAGCTACAACCGACCGTGATATCCCCCTATTTTCAGCGTAGTGGTCGTCGTCGCTATTTTTCAAATATTGATTCAAACCGCCATTAGTTTCCCGCGAAAGCGGAACAGGCGAAAATAAAAAATGACGATCGTCAAGTGTATATATACAGGCTGTTCCTAAAGTTCGTACCACATGGGAAGATTTTTTTATTATTTGCTTTTCAAACCAGATATTTAATTTAAAACTATATTTGGCCGGAAATTTGAAAATTTAGGAAACTAGATCTAGATGAAAAATTTATGATGCTTTTTAGATAAAATTTATTTAGAATCAAAATAATTTTCATTGGTTAATAGCACAATTCTGTAATATTAAATTTGTTGCAAAATATATACTTAAAGGTAAATAACACAAATGTATCGGCACACTCCGCACCACATAAGTTTAACAATTAATTAATCCGGGACGGTTGAGTGATTTTGTTGACGAATTCGAAAATTTTAGTTTAGGGGGAAGTGTTCAACAAGGTGGGGAAGGAACGACATAATTATATCGAAAAATTGATTTTTTTTTTTCTATTAAATCTTCGATCTCCTCTTGTAAAAGAGAAAAATTTGTCTCGTTAAAATACCATTAAAAATAATGGTTACTATTAATCTGCTATTTATTGTGGCGCACCCCGAATCAACTTGGTTTCGAACTGGAAGAATCAACTGTAAATTATGTTGGGAGTAGTAGTGCTTATTATGCCTGTTAAATATTCCACAATTTGTTGGTTTGATCTGTCCACAAAATGATATTCTTGAAATTCTCTCTGCGTCTCCAGCTGCAAAATTCTTGAAACTCTAGCTTCTGGTACACCAACTCCGTAAAAAGAATGGTCTTAGTTTTATCAAAATATTGAAGCCATTTACATATTACATAATACATCGTTACGTTCTAAAAAGAATGTTCCCTTCCAAAACAAGTTGCATGAACCAATTTAAAATGTTTTTGGATAGATTTCTGGAAATTTGCAATATTTGAGAATGAACTATTAACAGGCTCACGGAACATAACTTTTTGCTAATTTTCTTTCTTTCTTTCTATCATCTCAAATACAAAAGTTATCCATATTGCTCCTACGAAATCCGGGCACGCCGTAGAAATCGATTCAGTTTGTTCAGTTATTTGGTACGAACTTTATGGATACCTAATTTCTTCATCGCCAGAATGTAGAGGGTAAATTTCTGCGAATAATATAGTCAAGTGCGTAAAGGGGGCGGGAGATTTTTGCGGCGAAAAGATGAGAAGAGGACACATAGGACACGGAAAATCGCTCTTTCTGAGGCAGGCCGTCGTGGCCCAGAACAAACACAACGCTCAAATGGTTCTAATGACTGGGTACACACGATCTGCATAAGGCACGGTGGGAAGGGGCACTCGCCGCGTCGAGGCATTACCTCATTTGCAATCTTGCGGGACGACCTCGTCCGACGGAGAGAATCATTTACATAGAATAACAGCCCGTGAGGGGTTGGCGCGTTGAGTAAATTCAGTGGACCGGGATCTTCATTAATATTCGGCGGTGTGCTATGTTTGTTAAGTCGCGCGGACAGCATTTGAGGAGACGTATATGGTAAGGGGGGTTGGTGGTTGAATATGCATAGGTTTCGATAAATATCGTGCACATCAGCTTAAGGTTATTGCTTTATATCTTCGACGTTTGAGACCGGTTTTGTCGCAGTTCGGAGTTAAACGATTCCGATCACAGTCTCGCCTAAAGAACACGAAAGGCACGAAATTCGTATTTTTTTTTTGGATTTGAATGAATTTTGGATTCAGAGTTGAATATATCGTATCGGTCTTAGATCTCCTTGCAGTAAAATCGAACTGTGTTGGTGACGTCAAATTGTTACAGTTAAGACAATTGACGGGTTTATTGTTGATAACTTTTTCATATTTTCTCAAAAAAAAACGGACGGTAAACTTATTAGACCGTAGTTATAAATGTTGCTAGGGTCCTTTTTCTTGTGAACAAATATCGTTTTTGTATGTTTCGAATTACGCGGATAGATTCCCTGAGATGGGTAGGCGTTTATTAGACAAGAGGTTCGATTAATCACAATGATACTAAATAAATAAAAAATGGGTCATTGTATTTAAAGAACTCAACTTTGGACGCTGTGCGCTAAATTGAAGTTGTACATAAATGAATTATAATAAACATGTCGTTGCAATTCTTAAGGCTACTTCTAAGTAAGTAGCGTAAATACCGATGATTATTTCTTTAAAATAACTGCTACAGATAATGAATGGTTTCAATTAATCACCTTGTATGCAAGCTTCACGGCTGATATTTTTAAAGCTTTGGGGAAAACGCCCATAGTATAAAAGACAAATTTACCAAATGCTCCATCGGCTAGTGTAGATGTATTCTCATTTCCTTGATTAAAAATGACGGAAGCTCATCGGGTCTACTAGAGCTTCTGAGTATTTAAGAAGAACCATTGATTGCGGATTATGAAACACGGAGTCACTGACATTAGTGTTAAGGATAGTTTTAGAGATAAAATGTGGACGATATATGCAGCTTGCACTTTTTGTTTAACAAAGAATTTATAATCCGCTAAGTAGTTTTGTTTTTGTTATCCGGCGTTAATGTATTGTTTGTAAAGAATTGTTTCTTAGTGTTATTACAGAATGAATCATAATTTCGTTTGTGTTCAATAGAAGTATTAGTTAATACAGGGCAATAAAAATAAATCTTTAAAATTTTCGTTTCTAATAAGAATCTCTAGTGTTATCCAGCATTTTTTCTCATAACGTTTGTTTATCTTTTTTAACGGAAAACATTCTTCAAAGTAGTAGAAATGTCTTTCGGGTGTCGTTGATGTTTGACTTGACGTTTCGCTGATCATGCTGTCAGCTTCTTCAGAATATTTCTAAAGACCGAAAAACGAAAGAAGGTCTTTAGAAATCTTCTGAAGAAGCTGGCAGAATGATCAGCGAAACGTCAAGTCAAACATCAACGACACCCGAAAGACA